>JASDQU010685212.1:0-16956 GCA_032191745.1 Picea mariana | reverse complement strand
TAAATAAAATTGTTGAAACGGATAATTGTAATTAAAGGATTTCTCAAACAATTGATTGGTTGTTGTCTTTTATAAAATATTAGTCTTGTTGATTGGATTGGATGCATACATAAATTACTAAAGGGAGATAGTTATTGATTATTAGTACATGCACGAGACTTGTATGTACTAGCTACACATGCATTTCTTGTACATATACACTAGTATGTATGAGTTTTCTTGACTTACTTACTGATAGTGTTGGTTAATTGTTGTGAATGTGTGATACATGTTTCTTTTCCTTTGTACCATAAGATACCTTAACTTCAGGACGAAGTTTCCTGAAGGGTGGGTGTATGTAACGACCCTGCTTAAATAGATGTATAGGATTATTAATTATAATTAATTTAATAATCTAATTGTCCTAAAAGTTAGCTAAACAATAATTATTTCTTAAATAATATTAACTAATTAATTATTATTAATTACTTGTTCATGTCCGTCAAGGATTAATTAATTATTAATTGACTCATTGATTAATTGAGTAAAGAATTAAAGGGGTTAATAAGTTTAATTTGTTAAAGACTTACGTATTCGGGAAGGGATAGGACATTAAATATAAGGATAAGATATTAATAAGGGATAAGATAAGATAATAAATATGAAAGGATAAGATAATAAATAAATGGATAAGGAAAGTAATGAAAGGGGGAGAGTCGGTGAAGGGGGAATATGACGGGGAGAGCCTTACAGTGGAAGGTATTCTTTTGGAGGAGGATTTTATTTTGGGGGGAGGAATCATTTTGGAGGGGGACGAGAGTATTGGTTTCTTGGCTTGGCTTTTCTGGTTCTGTGGTAGAGTTCTGCAGTCTTTGAGTATCATTGCAGGGTGCACCGGGTTGCTAGGGGTTTTGGGCACAGGGGCCAGGATATCCATATGGTATCCTAGAGCAAGGAAGCTGTCCTAGTTGGCAGGGTGGAAACACAGTTTGGGCAGAGTTGGACCGTGGCTTCAAGCTAGGCAAGGCAGCAGCAGGAACAACAAGACAAGCGGAGGGTTAGCATCAGACCAAGGTATGTTAATTTACGTATTTGTTTCCTTCTGTAATGAAATTATTATTCGTTGATAAATTTAAGTTACTGAAGTTACTGTTATGAAGATTATTATTCTGTTATGAAGTTATTGTTTCAGTTTATGGAATAAATTGATGTTTAAATTAATACGGTTATTACATTAATCCCCTCTCTCTTTTTGTCTCAATTTAGGGCCTCATTTGATAGGAATCCACCCTATCCAAGATTCATCATTGTGCATGTCTCCCCCACCTCTCATATGTAATGAAACATTTTGGATTATCAATGTATCCTTTAGAGAGAAATTGTTATGATATTTTCCCTTGATTTTGGTTTCATTACCTCCCTCTTGTCAACCACCATTAGGGTAATTGAGGTAAAAAATGGGCCTTAAAAAAAAAAGTGTACTAGAAAAATAAACTTTAAATGAACCAATAATATTCAAGATGATGATGTCAATGATAAGAGAAAATATTTTTGGAGGGAAAGGAATAAGACTATTTTTTTAATCACATTTTCGACTTATCTCCTTGTAGGCTTACTCAAATTTCAAGTGTAGGCACTCGTTGGATGCAAAGTTAAATTCTGCATCCAACAAGTACCCACATTACATACTTTTAATAGACCTATTGTGAGGTAAAGTGAAAATAAATGAAAAAACATGTTTCTTTTCAAGAAACACATACTTTTCATGTATTTCCAGTTGATCTCATTATGGGTTTGGAAATACATGAAAAAAACATGTTTCTTTACCAAAAACAATTTTTTTCTTGTATTTCCAATTTATCTCATTATGGGTCTATCAAAATTATGAAGAGTGGGGATTAGTTGGATGTGGAATTTAATTCTGTAGCCAATGAGTGCATACACTTGAAATTTGAGTAAGCCTATAAGGGGATAAGTCAAAAATACGATTAAAAAGATAGTTTTCTTCCTCTTCCTTTGAGAATTAATAACTCTTGTTTTATAATTTTAACCATTATTTTATTATTTTCCATAAGAGGCCCATTTTATACCTCAAATTTCCCCTAATACAATTTCTTTTGTACTTTCTACTATTGGCCTCTTTCTCCTTTTGACTTGTCTCTAGATAATTATTGGCATCACAAACCACCTTCCTTGTGTTTTGTCTCATGTGTCTTATATACTTACTCTCTTGTCAAAGGGGAAGGTGGTTGTACTCCTATTTCATACCACACCTTCATTATATATCATTGGCATTGACATTGACTTCACCTTTGCCAATGGTTATGGTGTCATGACATCATCACTCTTTTTATAATGTTGGGTTTTATCCTTATCCCTTATGAGAGATGAGATGCCTCTTGTTCACTAGAGCTTGCTAGTTTGGTCATCTCCCTCCTATTTCATCTTCATGATCTCCTATTACCATTGTGACTCAAAAAACTGAAATACAAAATCACACCAAATAAACACACTAAAAGAACACATGACTACTACATACTTTACTTATTCATTGCAATCTTTTAGCTCTATGTAATTCATCTTGGTTATTTGACACAAATCATTCTCATGAGAAAGGGTCTTCTATTCGTGAGAGATGGAGCTCTATACAACCTTGAACTACTTCTCCTAGGAATCCTAGAGTTGTGCTTCCTTTGGCCTATGAGAAGACATGTATGTGTTTCAAATACTTTTGTTTTTATTCATTTGTATAAGTGAATTATAACCATGTTGAATAATATTGTTTTTACTTTTATAAGGAGCCCACCTTCCATTCATTAGGTGGCACTACCTAGTGGTAGTCTAGATAGTATTAGAGAAGCAGTGCATTACTTCCAATCCACATTATTCATGCATAATTAGAGGAGACTAAGGAGGTCCAAGACCTAGGTATTAGATATGAAAATTCTTTTTCATAGATATATTTAATTTAAATTCACGAGCAAACACATATTTTAATGTATATGATTTTTTGTCAACTTGAAGAATCCCTAGTGGACATGATTGTTTTACATCTCCTCAACCATGGGGGAATGAGATTAGGTGGATCACCCTTGAGTAGTTCATTAGATAACACAACTTGTTGTGTAGGTGTTATAGCAAGATTTGCCTCACCCCATGCAATATTGCACATAAGGTGTTTTTCCATTTCCCTATGCAAACTTTTAATCCCTCTTTGCAAATCCCAGAGATAAAAATACAATTTTTCCACATATACGCGCCTTGCCTACTATACAACATGCGTATACGCATGTTTCACCCCTACAGCCCATGTACATCAGAAAATGTGCCCAAAATTGAAAAATAGTGTCGGGTTTCCATGTTACAACAGGAGATCAATGATGCTTGGCCTTCCATATACTAGAAACGTTCCAACTTGGCCCTTCAGTTCCACTTGAAGGCTATAAATGGGCCAATTCTGAGCTATGGAAAAGAGGAGAAATAATTCAACTTTGAGAGAAAAGTTACTCTGGAGGAATTATTCATTTCACATTGAGTCTGCATCCCTTTGTCCTTTAAGTATGAACACATTGTTCATCCCCCAAGATCTTCCCTTATTGATTGATAACTTCATTGTCTCTCTTCTATGAGCTTGAATTTGGTGGAAGATTGAAGTGGTGGAGGCCCAACTAGAAGGAACTTAGTTTCTCGGTTTCGAACAATGCTGACACAAAAGTCTGTAACTTATTCACTTTTGCTTATTATATCTTAATAGAAATACTATTTTCTCATCCAATTGATATCTTGCAAATATTTGAATTATTATTCCATGGGTGTATTTGTTATGAATGTTAATGGATTATGCTATTGAATGTGTTAACATTATATATTATTACCATATGCTTGCGTTGCTTGGTTGTTGAGGACTAGCTGCAGGTATATTTCTTTGGTCAAGTGCTCAACGATGGATTTCATCGAATGTCTGGATGAGGTAGGCCTTTTATCTTGTCTTGCTAGCATATTTGTTTATATAACATACTTGAGAATAGAGTTGATTTTTGTAGTCATTTCCGTCTGTTGTGGTTTGCCCCTAGCCATAGAGATATTTTCCTCATAAAATAGCCAGGCATAAAGTGTGATGAGAAGGAGAGACATAGTTGATCTGAGTTGTTTATGCATCCACTATTTCATGTGATGCACTATTGTGTGAGCGATTGACCTCAGGGTTGTGCATTAATGCTTGAGCATCAACATATCTACGTGAAGGAGCCATGCAGGGACTGCCTGCGGCCACCATCCTAGAGGCAGGTCGTCTTCTCCGAGGACTTGCAGGTCATCGAGACTGTGCTCAAGAGAAGTGCTACTAGCGGTGGAGATCATTGCAAAGACGAATGGAACAGAGGAGAGTCGCAAGAACTCAGGTCCATGAATCAAGTAGAGGATAGGGATTTGAATTTTATAGTGGATGTGTTAGCTGGTGGCTATGAAAGTGTGGAAAGATCTGTAAATAAATGCTCAGATCTATTGATGATGTTATTGGTTCTGTGTTGATCTGAGGATTTCTGCAACAATTGGAGTCTGCAGAGAACATGAATGGATCTATTTGTAAGGATTGAATGAAGGAGTCTCATGTGTGAAGAGGAGGCAGATAAGCACATGGTCATCTCCCTCAAGAGGGATTGTGTGGTGAATCCCTCGCAGACTTCATGCTCTTGGAGCATGATACTGTAGAAGAGTGAGATCCGATCCAATGGAAAGTAGACAATAGATATGCATGAAGGGAGCCTGTGGAAGGTGACAAAGGATGTGAGCCAAGGCCACGAATATCAGATCTAGGGATGAGTGTTGCGTAGGAACCTGTTGTCGAATTTAGTGAAGGTTGTTTGCATGGAGGTTGCGAAAAGTATGCAAATGAAGTTTGTAGTCCACGTTGGTGGAAGCCCACATGCTGTATCTTTTGTATCGATCTAGTGAGGTCATTTTGGATAACGGGAAAACCTATGTGAAGATTGTATGTGGAGTGGGTGAATTTTGCAGAGGAGAAGGTATTACCATGGCTGCGAATCTCAGGGATTTTTGCAGCCACGAATAGAACTCGTCGGACGCGGAGGTTGCCATGATTTCAGGCAAGAAGAGGCTTCAGAGTTTGAGCATCAAGCAGTTGCAGGATCGACTCTCGAGGATTGAGGAGGATGAGATTACATTAGCCTCAGTATTGTATATGCTATAATTTTTCAATTACATTTGGTGTTAGGTTAAAACTTTAGCATATAATTATTTTCTTATATAATTATGCCATTGATGGTGTAAAGGTTGTCATTGTATGGTATTTTTTTGATGGTGAGGGGTGTTTTGGCACTTACTTCGTGATGAATTTTTCTTGTGTCACTATTTTTCCAAGAGGAGAAGGATGAGGTTGTAACAACAGTAATGGTAACTTTACCATGTGAACATTTTGTTTTGGAGTTGTCTTTGGTTAAATGTAAATGGGCATACGACTGTAATACCTGGTAAGGCATGCATACCTCAGTTTTTTGTTAATTCACCTTTGAAAGGTTTAGATGAAGGTTTAGGTAGACTGAAGAGGGGTGAGGGTATGAGTCATAAGTTAAAACCTTTTTGTAGGTATACAATTGTGGTTGTGAAGGCCCATGGTTTTTTGGTTGCCTGTGGTATGGTTTCCATGGATTACATGTATTGAAGATTTTAAGAGGATTGGTGAACTCCATTGTAAATGGGCTTGAAGGTAAGAGACAAAAAATTTACTTGGATGACTTGGGAGGATTTGGTCAAGGGAATGTTCATGTCAAGGTGGAGAATTGATATTTCATTGTACGTTTTCTATAGGTGAATGACGAAGGCTCACTTAGCAGTCTTGGTCGGATTTGATCGAGGTTTCAAATGCTATATTCGAGGTGGAGTACCACTAAAGGTGTTCATGACCACAATAGTAGATTTGTTTCCAAGCTCATGTAATCATTGTATGTATTGAAACTCAAGAAAACAAATTTGTAGATGTTTGATTCCTTCATGGTGAGCTAAGTTTTACAAGAAGTGAGTGTGACCATTGTGTTTATGGTACTCACTATCTTGGTGTTTATATTTTTGAAAATATGCTTGTAGAAAGCAGGAGCATTGCTAATATCAATAGGCTGGCTCAGTTGGCTTGGAAATTCGAGATGAAGGATCTGGGAGCAACAAAAAAATATTGAACATGAAAATACACAGAGACAACATTGATGGTAAGTTTTTTGGTTATCACAACAGGAGTACATGGATACTCAAGAAATTAAGTATGAATAGTGTGTGTTAGAAATAATAGATGTTCTCATTTAACCATAGACAATATAGCAATATTGTCACCCAACTATAGGCTGAAGCCACCCCCGAGCACCTTAACCTTGACAGAGAGAAGAATTACAGTAGCATATCAATAKCCAACCAAGGATAATGAACCAAGAAAAGATAACCAAGACTGATCAGAAAGTCCAACCCAGAAAAACAAAAAATACAGGTTGTAGGAACTGCAGCTGCAACTKCTCCCAGACTTGCGCACTTACCTTGTTTCTGTAGTGCACACTTGTACATTTTTGTAGTTGCAAGCTGTGTGTACCAAATGAGATCTTGCTTCCCGTGCTTATACTATTTTTCCTGAGATGTCTGGGATGACTTCTCATTCTGGAGGTTAAACACTTAATATTAAATAATTCCTTTCGTCGACTTGTCTTCTAGGTTTATGTTCAATGCTTTAGGGTTTCTTCTTGCTTCCTGAAATATTCTATTCTCGTTAGTGTTACACGTGGAGATAAATACCTCCCGCAACTACCATAATATCAACATTCCCTCCTAGCTAGGGAGGTATTGAAGGCAATCGTATTGAGCACAAACATACCATTCAATCGGTAGCATCATCATAGTCGTACAAGATATCTCATGATTAGATCACGAGCACCATTATCATTATCATATGATAGCATCAACTACATCATCTCTCGAAGCTGTAATCCATCTGAGTAATCAGGCATGATGATGAATAAGTCACTTACTCTACAGAGTGATACAAGGACCATTCTTCTAATGCAGACATACGTCCTAGAATAATGACTGTCCCAACAGATGCTAAAAGCTACACCATGGACTACAGATACCATTCCTATAGGAATGTCAATCTAGGACTATTTTCTAATCGAGTCATATGTACCATAGAGATATGTTTCAACCTATATGCCTTAGAAAATATTGGTCCTGAACCATTTTCCTAATCAAGACAAAATCTGTGCCTTAGGAAAATACTAGTCCATGACCTATCAACAAATTGTCAACCTGGACCATTCTCCACATAGAGAATACCTATCCACCAATAATCATTTCTATCTGGACCATTCTCTGCTTGGAGAATGTCTATCCACAAGAACACTGACTATCCATCTAGATGATAATAATTTTCAACACTATTGATAGTCTACATGAAAATCAGAACAATGTCATTCAATAGAACACAACTGTGTCTATCCATAATAGTACACACTACAATCTAGTGGTACACTACCACACCAAGTAGCACACAACTACTTAATCAATGACACATAGTCACAATCAGTGGAACACATCCACCATAGTAGCATACATATACTGTCCAGAGACATATGGTCTCCATAGCAATCATATCATCTGATATCAACCTGCACAAAAAACAATATCATGATATAAATTGAGTTATTTGGGCCATCCTTCCACTCACATCTGTGATATCTGGAAGAGCATATGCCCTCAGAAAGTAAAACATCAGCCATGGGATATCTTGACTATTATTCTCAAGCACAGAAGAATAAATGTTCCTGATTTCTTAGCTTGGACCATTCACCTAACTAGGCCATTCCTCCGGCACTAAACATAGTGCAACCTAGATAGAATGAGTCTTCCCTAGGGAATGCTTGTTACTAATTGTTGAACCTGGACCATTCACCTAATTCGGCCATTCCTCCAACACTAAACATAGTGCAACCTGGAGATAATGAGTCTTCCCTAGGGAATGAATGTCCAGACCATTTCCCAATGGAAATGATTGTCCTGCACCAACCTCCAAAAAAAAACCATTCTTCGAAACTTCTCACAACTATGAACTTCAAAAGAATGAATGCTTGGCGAGGAAAACCATTCTACTTGAGAACTAATCAGAGTGACTGCCAAGAAGAATGACTTTCCTAGACCATTCCCCCACACTAGACACAAGGGGAATCATTGTCTATGGTACATCAAAAATCTATCGAACCATTTTCATTACGAAAATGACTGTCCGATATGGACCATTTTCCAAACTGGAAAATGCCTGTCCGTTAGAAATCTCAAACCACTTTCCGAAATGGAAAGGAACTGCTTATCCTGGACCATTTTTCGAACTGAAAAATGATTGTCCATAAATCAACAACACATCAGTGCTCCCTCCCAACCTGGGAGTAATATCTTCCTTTTTCAATAAGGAAGTTGTCTTCACGAGCTCCAACTTGTTTCTTGAGTATGAAAACTTTTTTTTTTTTTTTTAATCTTGGATAGAGGATTTACCAAAATATCTGCTATCTTCACATCTGTGGAGATATATTGGAGAACCACTTCTCTTTTCTATAATTCATCATGAATAATGTAATGCTTGATCTCAATGTACTTCGGTCTTTCTGGAACACTGGTTTTCTCTAAAGGATTCATATGGATCTGATCATTATAATATATCATGGTTGAATTCAACACTTTTGTTTCCTGCTAGTTCATGACACAGTGGCAAGGCTCAAACTGAAACATATCCAAGTAGCACTTCTTCTTTCATCATGAGAGTTTGTCATGGATTAACAATCCATCATCCTGAACTTCTGAGTAACCATTCTGATACATTATCTCTGTTATAGAAAGTTTTCACCACACTTCTACTGTGCATGAGAGGATCTGAACCAAGTTGTTTGAATCCATACAAGATCTTCTTCCATCTGTATACAAGGGTCTCTTTCTGGTATACCTCAAAACCTTGAGGTTGCTCTACATATGCTTATTGTTCAAATGCTCTGTTGAGGAGAACAATCCTTACATTCATCTGATGTAAACTCCAACCCATGGATATTGCAGAATATATAATGGATTAGGTAGAGGTATGTCTGGTTACTGGAACAAGCTATCATCATAGGCTTGTCCCTCCATCTGGGAAAACCTTTAGTTCTAAATCTCGTAATGCTTCCATTCATAAGTCTTTCATGCATTGTTCTTCATCACAACTTCCCTTTCTTTTACTTGATTGCTTCTAGTGGGTTCAAGCCAAGCTGGTAGTCTTGTGATTCTCGATATAATGACTGGTTGTTCTGGCTTTTCTTTCTCTCTCGGAATCTTCATGTTCTTCCTCATGCTTCTCTTTAGCTCTTGAGTCCATGGAGTTTTCTATAGATTCCATGCCTTGAAGATTCCAACTTCTTCCTTTCATCATAGGATCATGGATGTGGATGGACAACCAGGGATACTTTAAGGCTTATTTTTGAAGAAGAATTCTTCTAAAGTCAAATTGAACATGTGTTTCTTTTCATGGTTGCTACCATCAATGGGAACATGGATAGATATTTCACAATCCTCAATGGATCATATTATTTAGGATTATCTCCCTCCTAATCCTTGCTTCATGCATGAATGCATTCTCTTCTTTTGGAATTATATAATCGACTCCCTCCATCTAAGAGAGTCCATGCTTTTGTTTGCATCCTTATTGCTTTCTGCAAAGTGTCACAAGTATTTTTCTAATTTCCTCTTGATTGCTAACTTCTTTCTGGTTTATTCAAGTTTGATTCTAATTTCGGCTTATCTTGCAGCTGTTACTTATGTAAGATCTTCCACAGGAATTGGTACCAAGGATTGTCAACGTACTTCATCTTTTCATGTGTATTGCTTGACTTGTAGTCATCGTGATAGCAATCCTTATCTTGTTATTCTTCCATAGGTATTGTTTCTCTTTG
Organism: Picea mariana; assembly: GCA_032191745.1. Lineage (NCBI taxonomy): Eukaryota > Viridiplantae > Streptophyta > Pinopsida > Pinales > Pinaceae > Picea > Picea mariana. Next base: position 7,012 of record JASDQU010685212.1, on the reverse strand, counting down.
AACATCTTATCTTCTAATAAATAGATATGCAAGATATGTACATAAATTATGTAAACATGGTATGTACAAGAATTATGAAGAATATTGTTACCTTGTCTTAGAAGAAGAAGTATGTTTTATCTTGCCTGGCCTTATTTGAGGGTTCTCTTTCTTCGACAATTGTTGTTTCATATGTTTCCTTCCTTTTCTTTAACTCAGGACAGTGGTTCATGTAGTGACCATATTTTCGACAGTTGAAGCATTGTATCTTTGACATATCCTTTTCTTGATTTGGTTTCTTCCTTGAGCCAAACTTCTTATTTATGAAATTCTTGAACTTTGTTGTGAAGGCTTAATCATCGCATTTCTTTTCGGGTTTCTCTTTTGCACTAATCCTTGATTCTTATTATGCACACCAAGTCCAAAGTTCTTCAAATGTGAGATACTCATTCCTTGTGTTCATGCTTGCGACAAATGCATCCCATGTCTTGGGAATACAATTGAATACTATATTTACCAGTTCCTTCTCTAAAATGTTTTCTTCAATAGCTTGTAGTTGATATCTTAACTGAGAGATTCTCACAAAGTATGATATTATGCTGTCATCATCATTCATTTTCATGCCACAGAGTTCATTCTTGAGGCTCATTACTTGTCTAATGTTTTTGACTGAGAAGAGGTTAGTTAGGGCATTGTACATCTTCTTCGATAAGTCAAGATGAGAGATGCAGGGTATCAAATGGTCTTTTATAGAGTCCACTATGATACTCACAGAATTGATGTCACTGTTCTTGAACTTCTCCATAATTGCAATGTTCTGAGTTTCTTTCTCTTTTCCTTCTTCAAATTGTGGTTCCACGATCTTTCCTTTCACGATATCCAACACTTTATTCTTGGCAAGGATGAGATCAATCCTTGTCTTCCATGGTCTGAAGGTAGAAGCCCCTTCTAACTTGTTTTCTGACTTCATAGAGTAAGTCATGACTGCTTTGACTTTGACTTGGTCAACCTTTGACTTTGACCAAAAACTCAAACTTGGCATCTTAGCTTGCTGAGAGTACCAGGAGGTGCATTGGGTTAGGGCCCACTAGGATATCTAGAAATTAGGTCAATCTCTTCACTTAAGGTTCCTCAACAAGAGGGTTAGGGTTTTGTTGTTGTAGTAAAAACTGGTTGCAACTGCAACTGTAACTGAGCAAATCTTCCCAATCTATCTTCTAGCGGTTAGACTATCCGAAGATAGTGTGGGCCCATAACTTGTTAGAAATAATAGATGTGCTCGTTTAGCCATATACAATATAACAATATTATCACCCAACCATAGGCTGAAGCCACCACCGAGCACCTTAACCTTGACATGGAGAAAAATTCCAGTAGAAAACCAATATCCAACCAAGGCTAATGCACCAAGCAAAGATAACCAAGACTGAACAGAAAGTCCCACCCAGAAAAACAAAAATTACAGGTTGCAGGAATTGCAACTGCAACTGCTCCCGGACTTGCGCACTTACCCAATTTCTGTAGTGCACACTTGTACATTTCTGCAGTTGCGAACTGTGTGTACCAAATGAGATCTGGCTTCCTGTATTTATACTGTTTTTCCTAAGCTGTCCGGGCCGACTTCTCATTCTGGAGGCTAAACACTTAATATTAAATATTTCCTTTAGCCGACTTGTCTTCTAGGTTTATGTTCAATGCTTTAGGGTTTCTTCTTTCTTCCCAGAATATTCTATTCTTGTCAGTGTTACACATGGAGATAAATACCTCCCGCAGCTACCATAATATCAACAATGTGAAACCAGTGAAAATTCTTTTAGCTTTCCATTATAAGTTTTCTTCAGGTTTATGTCCAAGTAATGAAGAATAAAATGGTTATATGTCTCGTGGAAGGATAAAGTTTGCCATGAGATGATGTGATATTTCACATGCAATTGGTGTTGTCAGTGATCACATGAAAAATCCATGTGAAACAATGAAATGGGTACTTTAGTATTTTAGAAACACCAGTATCACCTATCTTTAGCTTGCACGAAGGTGATGAATGGACAATGGCATGGTATCAGGTAAATTGTTGTCAAGGTGGAGATTGTTGGAATGTGACAATGAATTTACCTCCAAGATTAGGATACAACAATTTTGTTCCTATTATTATGATTGTTGTTGTAACAAATCATTATTGGAATAGAATGTGGATATCCTTGTAATTAATACAGTTAGTTTCAATGTAACTAGGAGGATTGCTTAAATATGTAGGCCTGAGAGGCAGATATTGAGCAAGGGGTTTCAATCCCTCTCCTAGGATGTTGGTTGTAATCTCCTGTTGAGCAATATAATGCCATTTTCATTTTCTCGTGGATGTTTCCCTCACCTTGGGGGTTTTACCACATAAAATCATGGATGTTTCCCTCACCTTGGGGGTTTTACCACATAAAATCATGGTGTTTGCTTTGTCATTGCTATTCTGCTCTTGAATTCATGTTTCTCTATACTTGTTTATGCTTCGAGTGCACAATACATATAAGATGTCAATAATATACCAATATAATTAAATATAATGATGTGAAGAAAATAAAAGAGAAATAAAATAGAGACAAATATTTAACTCCAAATTACTACCTCTTTTGGATTTGAACTTATGACCTCTTAGTAGGAAACACATGTTCTTAACCATTAATACCACTTAAATTGTATGGATAATAATTATCCCCACCTAAAATTATAATAATTAAACACTCATATTAGATAATTAAAACATTCTAGTCAAATCTACAAGAGTCTATGAGACCGGTTCCTCTATCCATGATAAACTAAACACAAGTAGATCGAAATTTGAAATTGGATGATCTGAAAATTAGACGATGGATCTAATGCAATAAGAAATTTTAAAACACAAGCCACTGCCAATGGTATCTCCTTGATCGATTCAGTTCCTGAATCGCTACAAGGACCTATCTGCCACCACATACAGTTAATTTGCAATTTAGCTGACTACACGCGTGACAAGAAGGGTTTAAGTTTATAAAATTTTGGCGTCTAAGTGCTTAAAGGAAAGGTATACACAGACAACACTCAAGATATCTGCAGAGAGATCCCAAATGATGCCAAGAAGCTATTGATTCGAAATTAATTTATTAATTAAGGTAAAATTTATATCAGATAAGCGGATAAGGGAACAATACAGTGATACTTAGTTTTTGGCATGATGGACCCATTGAAATTTATTATATCATGACCATGTTAATATACAAAATATACATCATATATTGTTTCATTATATTTATATCCACATGTAGAATCATTTCATCTCATAATGCAATAATAATAATTATTACCTTTAAGCTTTTTTCCTTTTCTTTTAGTATCTATATCAAGTTTTTCTCTTTAATTATAATTCCCTTTAATTATAATCCAAATGTAGAATCATCTCATAATGTAATAATAATAATTATTACCTTTAAGCTTTTTTTATTTTTATTTTAGTATCTATATCAAGTTTCTCTCTTTAATTATAATCCAGGTTTGGATTTGAAATGTAGACAATCTATTGACAACAGATTTTTACTAACATTACTGAAAACCTCATCACAAAATCTCATTGATCAAATTATTATATATTTGAAACCCAATAAGGTGTCAAAAATGTATTCCCGAGTCATCTTTTCTCATGTTCATGCTAGAAGTACATGCACTTAGAAATGAATCCAATATCATTTTGATTTACAAAAATTCTATATTGCTCTTGTGCTCAGGGATTAAGGATTAAGAATTTCTATACACCCTGGAATGATCTCATAACATAGTATAAGAGTCTTAAGAATCATTATCCCATCATTTTTGTAATGTTCACCAAAACATCTGGTAAAAAAATGTCATATCAGAAAATAAAATTTCACCAAAACTTGTAACCTACGAGCACATGCAACATCTTTTAGCCAATACTCTGTCAATCCACATCCAACGTTCTTTCAGTGTGGTTTCAGCACTCGAAACTCTGAGAGTTGTCATGTGACTTACACCTTCTTCAAGATTTGCAATTTTAACTTCTAGATTATCGCAAATCAGTGCATACCTTTGAGATCTGATTCCTAGACCCGCCTCTGTCAAATCTAGTTCAAGGCCCAATAAATGTGTGTAATGCGCAGAGCCATCAGATAGAAATTTGATATGTTTGTTGTCTGTGTACCAGTTCGCCCATTCCTTCATCACGAATGGGTCATTCACTGGACATTCATCAACACTGTATCAGTTCTGGCCTTGCCCAAATTAATTCAGCACACTTCCTCTCATTCATTCATTCATATATATATATATATATATATATATCACAGTCAAATGGTGAACACGTTGGATTAAAAAATGGTCAAGTTTCTGGATACGGTACTAATCTGCGTTCTTTACAATTCCAGACAATTAGGTTATATTTCAGTTTTAAGATAAGATGTCGAAACAGCGTTCAGCCACTGTGAGGGTTTGAAATAGAAAACATACCACTTATGCAGATAATGTCGTCCACGCCTTTTGCCTTCAATGCTTTGGCACTCTCAACAAATCCCGGAACGTGTTCCCGACTGCCAAAACAAAACAACATCTCAGTAAGTGGCCATGTATTGTCTTAACTTCGAATCTGTAAAACCAAACATAGAAAGCTCCACAAAAAATTCAAAGTCATTTCACTGTTTGTAAACTGTAAGATTGTTTAAAAACTATTAATGAACCCACAATCTAGTAAATCGTTCAGTTCACTTGAGATCAAATGCAAACCCTAAAATTACCAATTATAGCTCAAATCATCCGACCAGGTGAGAAAATTCAGTGAGAGAATAATTGAAACGTGCTTGACCTGCATACAGGAGTAAAGGCCCCGGGGACGCCGAAGATAACAACCTTCTTTCCGGCGGCCAAAGAGTGGACAGAAACATTCTGGATCTGGTTCTCTTCATCTATGTAGAACAGCGCACCGTCCGGAATCTTAGCGCCAACTGCAATCCGAACCATTATTCACACTTCTATGAAAATCTAGCAGCGCAACGGGATTCGAAGTCCAGACCACCTCGAAATCACAAGGACTCGATCTCTAGACCTGACTCCTGTAGAGAACACCGGAACAGATTGCTCTTGGTCACTTCTAATGGAAATTTGTTATCGCGGATTGGAACGACTCCAGCCTTTTTTTTTTCGTAAGGCTGGAGGTAATTGGTAATTGCAGGCTTGGCTTCCATTGTATATATATTATTGTCAGTGTATCTGTAGCAACAAACTCACAAGATTGTAGGGTAGAATACCCCATCGTTGATTACGCAGTAGAGCCGCGGAAAGCTTCGACATTCCGTGTGTATCAGTCTCCAAGTTTATAGGCCGACAGAAAATCAAATCAGGGCAGAATGTGACGGTTACACGTCTCTTTCACATAGATTATTTTTTTTGAAATGTAAATATGTTTCTAAATTTAAATTAGAATACATTTAAACTAATTATAAACTTAATCTTACAACGGTTACAAATTTGGTATTTGTAATATGAGAAAAGGCCTTGTCTAAAGATTAGATGATTTGGACCCTATATGAGTAAAATGGATCAAATTACAATTAGGGAAATATAGAATAAAAGGTTGAAATCATCAATTATTTAGACAAATTTTATTTAAATATTTAATGATATAAACCTATAAATCATTGTTGAAATCATCAATTATTTAGACAAATTTCATCTAAATATTTAATGATTTAAACCCATAAACCATTAAAATGGATCAAATTGTAATTACAAGAGAAAAACATATAATCAAAATAGAATATTTATTAACAATATTACCACCAATTAAAACAAATATTTATTATATTCAAGATAAATGGAAACCGTCTAAATATTTAATAATCTAAACCTATAAATCATTGTTGAAATCATCAATTATTTAGACAAATTTCATCTAAATATTTAATGATTTAAACCCATAAACCATTAAAATGGATCAAATTGTAATTACAAGAGAAAAATACATAATCAAAATAGAATATTTATTAACAATATTACCCTCAATTAAAAAAAATATTTATTATATTCAAGATAAATGGAAACCCTCTAATATTTAGAGAAATTTTGTTTTTATTAAGAATTAATTAATTTTAATTTTAATTGTAATTACAATTTAATGATTTAGTATGATTTTGAATTTGAATTTTTTTTAGTTAATTTAGATTTTTTAATATATATAAGAGTGGTTGCAAGTTAATAATGGTCTTTCATGATGATGTATTTGAACATTGTTTAAAAAGATGAAATGTAGGAAGTTGAATTAGTTTTTAAAATATAGAATTTGTGTATAACTATGTGAAATTTGATTTTTTAAAAACTCAGTATGTTATTTTTCAAGAAAAATACCGATATTTAAAAAAAAAATTGTAATATTAATTTTATATATTTTTAGAATTATGAAAGTCATTATGTCTTTAAAATTACAAGGTCTTTGGTTAGTACAATACTAGAGTCTTAACATTATCAACACTTTTTTTTTTTTCTATATTTAGATCTCAAGAAAAAGGTATTTATTTTAGGATTTGATATATATCAAGACAAAAATATATTAAAAACAGTAAAAAACAATAATTTTTAAAATATTTTTATAAACTTGAAATATGTATAGTCACTCTATTTGTGTTCGTAATTTTATCAACAATGGATTTGTGTAGCCTATAAAAAAATAACGTCAAAAATAGAGATATTGAGAAGTATTGAGAAAAATGAAGGTTTTGATGTACGATAGAGCTATAACTCAGGCCTAAAAAAATTGAAATAAAAATAAGGCACACATGTTCTTAAAGCATGTCTGCATTATTATGAATGATGGTGCATTTTTACTAATAACATATCTCTCCTCTCTCTCTCTCTGATCACTCTCTCCCCCTCAACACTTTTCAATATCTCTATTTTTATATATTTGAAACTCTATTTCTGTGTTTGTAATTTTATCAACAATGGATTTCTGTAGCCTATAGAAAAATAACTTTAAAAATAGAGATATTAAGAAGTATTAAGT
>JASDQU010685210.1:24519-36200 GCA_032191745.1 Picea mariana | reverse complement strand
TCACTTTACTTCTCTATTTTGCATGCTTTTCTCACGTCGAGTCATCTCCTGATCATCATGGCAACTCTTCATCTTCTCTGGCGGTTTTGTTCCATGTGAGTTCATCATTAGTGGTCGTTATGTTGAGGTTCCTTAGCTTCTCTGGAAGTCAAGACTCTTTGTCTTCTCTGTCAGTTACATCCAGTCAACTATGTCTTCTTAAGCTTCTAAGCCCCTCCCTTCACGTGACCACCGACGGTGACCAAGTGCTTATTCAAAAGGGCTCTACTTGGTTTCTGTCTAGTGAGCACTGGCTCTGTTTCACGATATGAACTTGGGCTATGAGATTCATGTGACCACGTGATTGCGGGTGCATCCAAAGGTGGTTTAGAAAAAACTTCTTTTCGCCCCGCAATTCACTACTAGCCTCCACGCGTCCTTTCTCCAAAACCATGGTTTCAATTGCGTCCCACTCATGAAAAATTAAGGCTCGAGCATGTTTTGGCCCCGCAATGGAGCATGACCGTTGATCTCATGATATTGATGTTTCTCTTGAACACACAATTCATATCTGTCCTCTCAAGTCTTTGGACCATATCTCTCCTTCCTCCATCAACAACTGAGGTTTCCTTCGTGATCCGGGCTCCGGGAGTTTCAACTCTCAAACCCTGTTGTTGTTGACTGGACATCTTCTGGAATGGAAGATCTCCTGACATCTATCCCCTTCAATCGATGGCTCTACCTTATTTCCTTTGTCCACATGCAATCCTTGGTCTCAACGATCAGATGACACATGTCTCTCCAAACCAACGGATGAGATCGATTTCATGATCCGGGCTACGGGAGTTTCAATTCTCAAGTTCTCGTTTATCCTTCCTTTGTTTTTTTTTTTTTCGGAGTTGACAATCCACTGACGCATGTCCTCTTTAATCCAATGGCTATCCTCCGCTACGGGACTTCAGCCTTTAGGACTTCGGGTATTTGGGCGAGTACTAGTGGTAAAACTCCCGAAGAAAAACTCCCAGAGTGACGTAACTCTTGCGTCACTCGATGACATGTCATGAGCCGAGCAGTTGCCACGTGTCACCCAGATTTGTGATTTCCACGTACCTAAAATGTTGAATCAACTTGACACTTGTCATTATCTGATTGTGCCACATGTCCTTATTGACGTAGTCTTCCACCTATCCTTGCTGACATGGTTTGTCGGCGTGGTCTACCACATGTCCTTGAGGATGAGATTTGCTTATGTATATTTCCCTGATCTAATAGTCATTGTCTGATCTCCAGATCCGACGATTGACGGAACTTCGCATTTTGGGATTTCAAATATCAAACTTTCCTGAGTGTAAACTCTTTGCATCTCTATATCTGAAGTGAATTTTGTTCGTTTGATCGGGATCTTGGATCGACAACTTGATCTTTCTATGATGCAACTTTGCTAGATTATCATGTCCTTCCACTCGAAATTGATTTGACGACTATGATCAAATCGCAACTTCATGTGTCGGGTGTTTGAACATGAGCCAACCCTGACTCTTCCAACTCCCGATATACTAAATACTCTAGATCAATGGCCCACAACCCTCTGTGATCCAACGGTCCAAATCTTATCGGGACTGTGCGTTTCGCGAAGTTGGAGGACTACTCACCTTTGACTTTTCCAGTTCACGAGTCAGTGAAATGTTGATCTCACGCCATGTGTCCTCTAGATCCAATGGTTCAAATATCATAGTGATTTCTCATTTTACGGAGTTAGAGTATGGCTCTTGCCCATTATCTTCTTCGCAGTTATACTAGATCCGATGGTTGTTGGTCCTTGGTGCTCAGATCCAATAGATCAGATTTGTACTTCTCCTCTGCGCTTCCTCTGGTCACTGGACTCTGATCTAACAGACATCAGGTGTTCGGTATTGGTGATCCAATAGCCACTGTCGCTCCTCCTCCTTATCTTTGTCTTTCTCAAATCTCTAAGTGTCAAAGGCCATGACCTCTAATCCTTCTGGGAGCCTTGATGTATGGGATCTCGTCTGCGCATCTCAGAATGTTATCTCTCCTGAGATTTGATCTCTGCATATTGTTTGCTTCTTCACCTGATCTTACGTTGTTCCTGTTTTTCCATCGATGCACACTCTGATATTTCCATCAATGACAAGCACACTCTGCCTGTAAGCATGCCAACATCTATAACTAAAGTAAATATAGAAAATAAAATAAAAACTCCCTAGGAAGGAAAGACATGCTATCCTAAAGATGATAATTGTCAGACAGTTGGCTTAGGTTGATGTACAGTTGGTATGGATTGTTAGTTTTCATTGATGTCAACCATTGGAGAGTGATATTTTATATTGATGTCAACCCTTGGAGAAAGTTTGGTAGAGAATTTTGGTAGCACAAATGTTTGGGTAATGGACCCAAGTTTGTTTGATGTATAATGGTATGAGTTTTAATATATTTGAAGGTAATACTATTATAGATGGGTATTGCATGTCATTCCATTTCCGATGGTATGTGAAACTTCACATAATTCCTCACGATTAGAGAGTTATGGCCATGTGAAGTTGGAGAACCCAGGTTTGGGTAATGGACCCAAGTTTGTTTGATGAATAATAGTATGAGTTTTGATATATTTGTAGGTAAGACTATTCTATATGGATATTACATGTCATTCCATTTCTGGTGGTATGTGGAACGTTACATAACTCCTTGCGGTTAGAGAGTTATGGCCAAGTGAAGTTGGAGAACCCTCATGAATCATCTAGAAGCCCCAAAAGGTCAAAGTGGTTTAAGAGATTTTAGAAGGTAAATAATAAAGTGAAGTGATGAGTATACTATAAGTCAAAGTGAATACAAATAAATTATTTGAATAATAAATTTAATGGAGAAATTACTAAGTGAACAAGGGGTTAGAAGTGGGTTAGCCCTAAAATAAGGAAAACGGTTTAAGATGGTTAGAAGGTAACCCCTTGAGGTAAAGTGAAGTGATGAGTGTACTATAAGTCAAAGTGGATACAAAATAAATTATTTAAATAATAAATTTAATGGATAAATTACTAATTGGATAAATGGTTAGAAGTTGGTTAACCCTAAAATAAGGAAAGTGGGTTAAGATGGTTAAAAGGTAACCCCTTGAGGAAGCTGGATGAAAGTATAAATAAGAGGCAAGGCTCTCTCATTTTAATCACACTTGAGAATATTGAATATCTATAGGTGAATGAGGTAACAAAATGATATCTAAGCCAAATTTCAGAGGGAAGGTGAAGTAAAGAAGGCCGAAATTCAAGGGAGGATAAATTCTTTTGATGATGCTTTCTAAGATATGTTATTTACAGGTCATTTCACCATTTTCTCAATAAAAAAATTTATAGAATGATTTCAACCGTGAAATTGGGAGGCCATTGAGGAAACATATCCAAGTAGTTTTGGTACAAATTTAATCTTGTGGGTCATTGTATTTTTGGATTTACACACTGTGGAAAAGGGTTTGTGGCTAGTCCTGAAACCAGTCTAAAATAGGTGTTTCGGGTAAAAACGTCATAACTTCTTCATAACATATCCAAATTCAGTAAGACAAAATGTGTTGGTTAGAGTACATTCTATGGTATTCTTTGTACAATTTTTAGATCCATACAATAAATATTTCGTTTGGGGCATGCTCTACAATTTCACTCTCTAGAATAAGACAAAATTCAACAAGGTATGCCATTTTTTCTATAACTCCTTTTCTGAGAGGTTCCAAGTAGTGACACCTGGAGGAATTGCATAAAACATATTGAAGAACATTGTGTATTATTTTTAGATCTTTATTCATTACAGGTACATAGTTATGATTATTTCAAGTTAAGGTTGTTGACTAATCCAAAACTAGTCATGTGAGATTAAAGTAAAGTTTGATGAAAATGCTAGTCTCTTGTTGTTAAAGTTAAGTAAGGTTTGCAGGTATGTGATCATATACACCAGGTCTATTAAAGAGTTACAAATAAGATTTGGATGATGAAATTGATGAGGGTTTTTCGTTGAGGTACATGGTTGAGACAAGTAGTTGATGAGTTGGCACATACATGAGGTGTATAGTTGATGATGTTAATACATAGATGAGTCATAGTTGATGAGTAGTTGATGCATGATTGGTACATACTTGGTACATGGTTAGAGGCACTTGTTAGTAGTATTGTTGACACATGGTTTATGGATGATGTAATATACTTGTATTGGTATATTATTAGAAGCACATATTGATCTGGGTGATGATTATGAGTTGTTGTGTTATGCTTGGTTGATGCACTCATTGATGGTACAGGTTGGTGCATGGTTGATGCACTTGTTTATGGTACAAGTTGATTACAGGTTGTCTGGTACAGGTTGGTGCATGATCGATGCACTTGTTTATGGTATAGGTTGATTACAAATTGAGGTACAAGTTGATGCATGATCGATGCATGGTTCAGGTTATTGGTACAGGTTGTTTGGTGCAGGTTGATTGGTACAGGTTTACAATAGTACATCGCATAGTGATAGTGTGACAGTGTTTCCATCATTCTACTTATATTTTAGGGCGGTTGGACGAGGCAAGGAAACGTGGTTGTAGCCACCTTTCGGTTGTAGCCGGAGAACTTAGGGGGTTATAGCCTCCTTCTAGTTGTAGCCAGAGAATTAGGGAGTTGGAGCTTCCCTCAGGTTGTAGCCTGAGAAACTAGGGGGTTGGAGCTTCCCTCAGGTTGTAGCCTGAGAAACTAGGGGGTTGGAGCCTCCTTTTAATTGCAGCTGGAAAACAAAGGAAGTTGGTGCTTCCAATGAATGTAATTCTTAAATACATATAAGAAAAAGCATTATGTTCTCCCGCTTTGGGTTTCCACATAAAACACTGGTGTACTGTGTATGTGTGTGATTGCTCATTTGTTCATTGTTTATTTACTCTGCAACTATTGGATGATAATGCTACATTGATATAACACTTGCATTTTATGGTGAAAAAGGATTAAATTTCTCTATTAATGATTCACCCCCATCTTAGTGATCCAACAATAACCTCTCTCACAATAATAGAAAAGAACAAATTATCATAAGTGTTTCTTAGTTAACTGGTCATTAAATCCACCATGAGAAATCAGAATCAGAACAATCATTGCAAGTGTGAAGTGAATTCCACTTCAAGGAATGAGTGAATTTGTGATAAATAGTTCTAATGGAAAGACACTAGGTGATGAAATCCATGTCTATGTACATGGATAGGCCGAATTCGACCATGTCCATGTACATAGACATGCGCGAAAAATATCACAATACACATATCCTAGTTCTTTGTATACCAAACTCAAATATCAATGATTTTAATTCATTAAATTAATTAATAATCATTTTTGTAAATATGGTTTGTATTTCCTTTTTTTGTAATACTCTGTCATTCCTCTTAGATGTACAATTGTATAAAAATATCTATAAAATTATTACCACTACAAAAACAATTTCAAAACAATACCACAAATAATTGAAACACTCATTGTTATGTATTTATCTAGTTGAGATGACAATACACAATATTAACAGTCTCGTTGTGTTGGACACACCAATCACACTGAGAGGGGGGCTGAATCAGTGTGAGGGATATTTTACACTTTTCACAAAACTTTAGTTAGCAATCACCATTCACAACATCATTACTTATTACTTCCATTCATACTTAGTTTCTTGCATGTAAACATATCTCAATGGCATACATTAACAATAAAGAGCCATGCACCATCACAATAAAGAACACCAGGAACACGAGATATATGTATAATTTTCTTTTGTATTACAGACTACAATCCTTGGGTTTTATCAGCACAAACTGAAATAGAACACCAACTCCAAGAGAACATCAAATCTCAATGCAAGACCCAACCTGCGTATCTCAACACCAACTGAGATGTGAGGAACCCAACCCTCAAGTACAAGACCCATCTTGTAGATAGAAATAAATTTGTCAAATTGTACCAACAGTCTATACCAACACAAATGCATCAATTATGCACAACTTATCACAACAACATGTCACCTCAACCTGTCTCATCAATCTCATCGTCCAAATATGATATGTACCTCTATAACAGACCTGATGTATATGATCATAGACCTGCAAACCTTCCTTAACTTCAACAACAAGAGACTAGCATTTTCGTCAAACTTTACTTTAATCTCACATGACAAATTTTGGATTAGTAAAAAACCATAACTTGCAACAATCATAAATATGTACCTGTAATGAATAAAGGTATGAAAATGGTACAAAATAATACTCAATGTTGTTTTTGCAATTCCTCTAGGTTTCACTGCTTGGAACCTCCCAGAAAAGGAGTTATAACAAAAATGGCGGACCTTGCTGAATTATGGATTATTCTAGAGAGTGAAATTGTATAGCATGCCATGCACAAAAAAAAATTTAATGGATCTGAAAATGGTACACCACATACTACAGACTATAATCTAACTAATTCATTTGGTATTACTTAATTTGGATCTGTTATGAAGAATTTATGACATTTTTACCTGAAACACGTGTTTTAGACTAGTTTCAGGACTAGCCATAAACCTTATTTTCCATGGAGTGTAACTCCCAAAATACAACAACCCACAATCTGAAATGTTTATCATAGTTACTTGGTTATGTTGTCTCAACAAAATCCATATTTCACTTTCTGAATCATTCTAGAAAAAAAATTATTGTGAAAATGGTGAGATGACCTGTAAATAACATACCTTAGAAAGCATCATCAAAAAAATTTATCCTCCCTTGAATTTTGGTCTTCTTTACTTCACCTTCCCTCTGAAATTTGCCTTATATCTCATTTTGTTACCTCATTCACTTGTAGATATTCGATATTCTCAATGGATACTAATGGGAGACCCTTTCTCTCTTATTTATACTCTCCAAGTAGCTTCGTCTAGAAGTATCCACTTAACCACTTTGTCCACTTAACCACTTTTTCAACTTAGCCACTTTGTCCACTTAACCAACTTTGTCCACTCAGCCACTTTGTCCACTTAACCACTTTATCCACAAATAGTAAACTCTCAAATTCTAGTTGCAACTAATTTATTTTTAATTGTTTTCTTGTTGTAATCACTCAACCCATGACTAATCACTTTGACTGGTCAACTTCTTCTAGGAGCTTCTAGAATAATTTGACTTCTTTGACCTTTTAGAGACTTCTAGATAACTCATGAGGGTTCTACAACTTCACATGGCCATAAATATTTAACTATGAGGAGTTATGTGGCGTTCCACATATCACTGGAAATGGCATGACATATACTATCCATTTGGAATAGTTTCTCCTACAAATTCATTGATATTCATTACATTATTCATTAATCAAAATTGGGTTCCCTAACCACAAGGTTGGACTACCTAACCATTTTGAATTCACAAAGTGTCTTCCCGTGAGGGATTTCACCATAAAGGGACCACTTTGAGAACTTTATCCAAGAGTGTCTTCCCGTGAGGTCTTTCACCATAAAGGGACCACTTCGAGAACTTTATCCAAGAGTGTCTTCTCGTGAGGTCTTTCACCATAAGGGGACCAATTTGGAGTTTATCCATTTGGTTATTCCTATCAACCATGGCAAGAAAACAATTACCAACCTTTACATCATCCCGTCTATACATCAATCCGTGACAACACACTCTGACACCACTTGAGATATTTGACATCAATTACATCTATGACAATATAGACCATCAATCAATACATCAATGATACTATGACAAGACATCAACTCTTTGACATCAATGACAACATAATGCAACAATCTCCCCCTTTGGCATTGATGGAAATACCAACATTGATGTCAACACCAATAATTGATGGCAACATGTAGACATGGCATTGCTCTTCATCAATAGTCATCTCACTCACATCAGTGTGACTATCTCTCCCCCTTTGAAATCAATAGAAAAGGGTAGTTATCTCCTTGGGGTTTCTCGCCCTACTTGAACTCTCCTTGGGGTTGCTCCCCTTGTTTGGATTCCTTTGAGCTTGCTTTGAATAATATCTCCCCTTTTGAACAAGGGATATCCCTCTGATGTAATGTTGAAGACATATCACTCATGCTCCCCATGTGACCATTTTTCCCCTTGGAAACATGCCTTTGTGATCTCTCTCCAAGCCTCTAACTCTCCAAGCATCAATCTCTTTGTCTTTCATATGATGAATCTCTCCTCCTGGAATCATGGGAAGAAGAACGACTCCCCCTGTGGGTATGACCCCCCCTGTCTTCTCTACAAGATGAACAATATGTTTCTACTGCAAATGCTAATGCTCAATCGGAACATGGATCAACTTCTCAAGAATTATCTGCTCTTCCTATGATGATCCTTGGACATGTCCATGCATTAGACTCATGCCATGCCATACTTTATGAAGAAAAAAGATATGTCAATAGTGAATATATAATCATGAACAAAACATCAACCATGTACATATTGTGCCATATCGTGTGCCAACCATGCACAACACTCATGTACATCAATACCGTATAATATATCATAAGATATCATCAATGGAATGTATCAACCATATGTCAATAACATTTTCCAACTTTGTACCAAGCATATATCCAGATCATCAACAAGTGCCTCTATCAATATACCAATAACATCGTCAACATGCCAACCATGTGCCTCAACCAAGAGTCATATTACACATGATATGTCTATATCATAAACAAAGTTCCAAAAACCACATGTCAATATGTGTATCTCAACCATCCAGCATTATATAATGCACCAACCAAGCACCACAACAATTTTCTCAACTATCCCATACATCATGTATCAAAGTATATGCTAGGAAAGTAATACCAATGATGTACTTTAACCAAGTACTATCACCCACAATCATTTTCCATCTACAAGTGCATCAACCATGCACCAAACATGTATTACAACCTACACCATAGCAAGTGCATCAACCATGAACCAAAATTCAACAAGATGAACCACAGTCAAGATGTGTTCCCATATATGTATGCCATATCAACCATAAACCATGTTTCAATCATACTTCTAGCAAGTGCCTTAACCAATGTACCAAGTATGTACCAATCATGCATCAACTATATATCAAGCTATGACTCATCAATGATGTACAACATAAACACCTCATCGACTACATGTCCCAATATGTAGCTCAACCACATGCCAAATTCATGCACTAAAAACTTCTAACAAATACATCATAAGATATATCAATGGAGCTCACATATGTACCAACCATGTACCATAATAGATCTGCCTCAACCACCATTCACTACAACAAATACTAAGTATCCAATGGTATCTCTAAACATGTACCAGAAGTGTGCCACAATAGATGAATGATATATCACATCATCATGATATATCTCATAACAAAAGTGTTATAACTTCATTGTCATAACCAGTATTGTTCCTCAACAGAAAAAGCCTCAATCCATACTCTAGAGTTAGTACCATGCATCCAGGATAGGGATCAAGCATATGCTTCAACACTCAACCATATTTCATTACCATACATACATTATGCAACCATATAATCATGAAAACCTACAACAAACCATGTCAGACCCTGCAAAACAGAGTTATATTATCAAATTATGTTGCTCTCATCTGCATAGTCTTCTTTACTAGGATTTTACCACAGATACATGGCTTGTTGGATAGACATATCACATATTTACATGACCTATCTATATTTTATCTCGCGTATGTACGCGACTTTCTCCACAGTAGCATGTGTATGCTTCTTAAAATCTCAATCTTGAGCTTGTCTCATGGCTGCCTTGTTGTTTTGTTTGTTCAGTCTTCTTCACCCACTTCTGAAGGTGTCTTGACTTCTCAAAACTTGAGATCTGAGCTTCCATATTTTCAACATTGTATTCCTTCCTAGCTTCATGTGTTCTTCTTGTCATTCTATATGAGTCACTCATCATGGACTGTCTTCTTGTGTTCCAACAATCCTGGGATTTGTGGCCAAATCCACTACAACTGTAGCATCTCATGGTGTGATAATGAGAAACAATGTGTCCCACTTGATTACATGTCCAACACCTTAGGGTGTTATGAAACCTTCAATTATATTTCCTTTCATAATGTATACAATCTAAATATTTATGACCATATTCATTACATGAGTAGCAGTGACCATGAAAAACATTTTCATACCTTTGCTTTGGTGTCCATATTGAAGGTGTCTCTCTTCTGAATTTGTTTTAAGGCATAAAGATATCTTCTTGATTTCTTCCTTGCTTTGTTCTTTTGAAATTTTCCTTGCTTTGTGTAGATGGTTGACTTGCAACATTACTTTCACCTTTTGAGAATAAAACACTTGCCTCATTCTTCTTAGAAGTGCTAGCTTCAAGATGTATAGCTTCCTTGTTGTATCCAATATCTGATTTATCATTTGGAGATCTTTGGCTATCTAGGATCTCATCCAATATTGTTGAGTTGTTCATGAAATTGATGTGAGTGTTTGAATTCTCTACTTTCTTTCTAATACCAACAACTTTAGCTTCCAACTTATGGCATGACTCTTCCTTTCCATTTACTTGATTCTTCAATAGTTCCTCTATTATTTTGGATTCTTCAATTTGGTCTTAAGATTGACATTAACTTCAATACTTTTTCTAAGCTCATCATCTACATTCTTCTTTCATTCTATTTCATTATTTAGTCTTTTGATCTCGTCTTCTTTTTCTTCTAATTGAGTATTTTTACTTTCTTCTTGTTCTTTGAGCATTTGCTTTAGTTCCATGGTATATATTGGGTACTTTTTTAGGAATTCCTTGGTGTATTTTTCAAGATACTCAAAAGAAATCCAATAATGTCCTATTTCACTACTAACATCATCTAACTTAGATAAAACTTTATCTTTAAGCTTCAACAAATCTTCATCTTCATCTATAGGATAATTTTCATCTGATTCTACACAAACTACTTCCATATTTTCTTATTCACTTGTAGAGAAACATTCAACACCATCACACTTAGAATTATTGCAATCAGAGGATTTTGGAGAGTCTTTACCTTCATTGTTCTTCAATGTATTCCTTTCTTCCTTGATATGTCTTCTCTAGATTCATCCATAGATCCTTGGTGGAAGTACATTCTACCATGTTTTCTTTGACAGAACTTGAGATTCCATTGAAAATGGTCTTGAGAGCCAATGCATCATTTTTATTTCTTCCTTTTGAGATGCAAACTTTGAATTATTCTTCAAGGGAACTGATCCACCAATAGTTTATTTCCAAACAACTGCTCCTTTTGCTTTCAAATACCCTTTCATTTCTATTCTCCATGCTGAATAATTTTTCTCATCAAAGATTGGAACTTTATCATCCATTTGTGTGTCCATGGATCTCCTCCAAGATTTTTAAGGCTTATAGTGAAGGCCTGATCTAATACCAATTGTTGGACAAATCAATCACACTAAGAGGGGGGGGGTGAATCAGTGTGAGGGCTATTTTACACTTCTCACAAAACTTTAGTTAAAAATCACCATTGACAACATCATTACTTATTACTTCCATTCATACTTAGTTTCTTGCATTTAAATATATCCCATTGACATACATTAACAATAAAGAGCTATGCACCATCACAATGAAGAACATCAGGAACACCAGATATATGTATAAGTTTCTTTTGTATTACGGACTACAATCCTTGGGTTTTATCAGCACCA
>JASDQU010685209.1:32237-42599 GCA_032191745.1 Picea mariana | reverse complement strand
TTATATGCCATGGAAAAGTATATATATAATTAAAGTTTCTTGTTGTTTCATTAATTAAAAAATAAGGGAAGTAAAACAACATAACTACTTAGAAATTGAATGATTTTTATTTTTTTTAAATGAATAAAATCATTAATAAATAAATTTGAAATATTACATGGGGGAACCTTGAGGGCTAGGGTTTTCGCAGGGTCCCTTTTCTAGTGATTGAATTTGGAAGGCGGTTGGAGAAGGTAGGGGTGGTCTTGATGGAGGAAGATCTAGTGGATTGCGATGATAGGGATCATTGGGTGTCTCTGACCATATTTTGTATCGACGAGGAATTCTGAGAAATTATTTGTTTCTCTAAGGATTTTTTTGAAGAAGTCAAATGGGAATGCAAGTGGGTTTACCACTTGGCAGGAAATCTACGGAAGGGAATTTGGTGGTGGTATAAATGGGGTTGGATTCTCTTGTACCAACCTTGAATGCGACTAGGTTAGTGCCAAGCGTATAAATGGGGTTGGATTGATTAGAGAGTATGGTGGTGGAGGTTGTAAATGAGAGTGTGGGTGAAAAGGGTGTCTTATTGTCCTCCCCTTTTGTGCTTGCATGTGAATCCAAGTGTTAATAGGTGATGGAATTTCCATAGTACATTTACAAATTGTGGGAAGAGTATGATCGAACTCTAGACAATTTCACTTCTATTTAGCTCATATACCCCATCTTATAACCACGTGTCTTGGTTGGCCTATGAGTCAACACTACAAGAAAGACACCACTAAGTGGAGGTTTTAGCGAAGGTTTTTAGTGTTACAAGATTAAAGAAAATTATCCAAGAAACCTCGACAATTGACAATGAAGCTTTTATTAGATGTCCTTTATAGCTAAAAATTCTAGGTGACCAGAGGTTCTAATGGAGGTTTTTTCTATGTGCTTAAAATAATAAGTTGCATCATTGTGGATTACATATTATTAAAGTACCGATGCTTCTTAAATTTTAAATGCACTAATAGTAACATATTACATATTTTTAAATCACTAGTGCATATTACCAATTAATCAACACTAGTGTGTATATATATTTATAGACTATGAAATCATGGTAAAGTCAAGGTTAAAATAATGATAATAGTAATGCCAATGCTAATTGTATCATTGAAAGGAGTGATGTTATTGAAGTATAGAGCATGAGTGCTTGTATTATAGTGATACGCATCAATGTGATAGTACATGTAAATTACATTGTTGTGTAAAATCATCCATTTAAATGGACTAGTGTGTAACAATAATTACCATTTTGTTTAATTGAATGCAATGCATCAATACGATATGTTTCCATAAATGCAACAATAAGATAAGTTTCCATAAATGCAACAAAACTTAGTTATTCATCATATATTCAAATATTTTTGTTTATAATAATATTGATTTTTGTATTTTAAATGATTTGGTTGGATATAATCATTGCATTAATTTATTGTATTATTTTAAAAAACATATCATCTGATTACACATGTGGATCAACTATATATAAATCGTTGTAACATAACTTCAATTCAGTTTAGCCTGAGTGGCTTGTGTTGAGGGGTGTTTTCCCCCCCACCCAAGTTCAATTCCCGCAAGTGACATGTTGAGCTCTTAAATGAGCAAGCTATCAAAAAAAACCGCAACTTTCTACAAAATCTGGTTTACCTTGGGTACCATCCTCGAAATGAAGGGAAGTTCCCGATGGGTTTCCCCAGGCTCTATTCCAAAGTTAAAAAAAAAATCATTGTAACATAACATTTTATATCACTAATGACTACAATAAACTAAAAAACGCATTTGATTAAATATGAATAAGGGACTCTTGGCATACAAAATGGGACAACATAAAGGTCCACGATAATAAAAATGCCAATAAATAATTATTACAATCATCAGTACCTTGTGATCATACCATTTCAGAAAAAATGTCTACATTTTGATTTTGACAAATAAACATTGAAAAATATAAAACTTGTAACATTCAATTATATTGATCATAGTCCATCTATTTAACTACTATCATTGGTCATTGCATGCTCATTTATTCATCACTTGCATGTCATAGTGTACTTGAGTTATTTTCAACATTTTGTTAAATACTATGATTTTGTTCATCCTCTTCATGTTATATCTACAAATAGAGAAACAAAGTGTTATGATTATCTCTGTATTTATATTATAATATACGTGATTATGCAAATTGAAAAGTGTAGCATAGAAACAAGTGATTTGTACACAATACACATTCTTTCAAATCCATGCTTCATGTTGTATCTCAACATGCTCCACTCCACACTTTGTTTGTTGCAAGTTTTACATGCCATGGAAAAGTATATATATAATTAAAGTTTCTCGTTGTTCCATTAATTAAAAAATAAGGGAAGTAAGACAACATAACTACTTATAAATTGAATGATTTTTTTTAAATGAATAAAATCATTAATAAATAAATTTGAAATATTACATGGGGGAACCTTTAGGGCTAGGGTTTTCGCAAGGTCTTTTTTCTAGTGATTGAATTTGGAAGGAAGTTGGAGAAGGTAGGGGTGGTAATAATGGAGGAAGATCTAGTGGATTATGGGTATAGGTATATCTTGGTGTCTTCGGCCATATTTTGTATTGACTAGGAATTCTGAGAAATTCTTTATTTCTCTAAGGATTTTTTTGTAGAAGACAAATGGGAGATGCAAGTGGTTTTACCTCTTGGAAGGAAATCTATGGAAGGGAATTTGGTGGTAGCATAAATGGAGTTATATTCTCTTGTTCCAACCTTGAATGAAGCTAAGTTACCCCCTTTTGTCTCAAAGTTGGATCAATCATCAAAGAATAGGGTTCAGTCTGATTTGAGAGCCAAAGACTGTCGAACTATGAAGTGTGTTAAGGCACACTCTCATTGCGTAAGTATGGTACTTGGGATATATGATGGCTTGGAATTGGTTGAAAATATTTTTTTGCAGGAATTAGTTGGAAAATTAATGGGTAAAATTCTCTCGAGGGGCATCTTGATCAATTGGATGGAAGGTGGGTGGAAGAAATTTTTGGTTATTTTCCAAGGTTCCACATTTTGGTGAAAGGATGGTTATGCTTCAAATTTAAGTCAACAAAACATGTGGAGGCGATATTGTCAAGAACATGGATTTGGGGTCCTTCAAGCCTAGTTATAAGGAAGTGGGAACCTAGGTTCGATCCTTGCACTAAAATGTTTGTCATCCAACATGTATGGGTGCTTCTCCCTGGGTTTCCATTAGAACTTTGGTTGAAGCCAAAATTTGAATCTATCATTAATTTCTTTAGTATGTTCATTTATTTTGATGAACATTGTCTTGGCAAGGAGGATAAGAGGGTTTCCAAAGCTCTTGTGGAACTAGACTTGAGTAGAGGGTTGTTTTCAAAATTAGAAGTGTGTTAGAGTGATCATAATTTTATCCAGAGTTTAGACTATTGAAAGATCTTGTACAGGAGTGAAATGTGCCAGAAGTTTGGCCATATTAAGAAAGGTTATTTGGTGGTTTTGGCTGATCCAAGGTGGAAAACACATCACTTCAATAATTTTGAGAGACAAGGGACAAATGAGTTGGTGAGCTTTAAGCTCAATGAAGGATTTGGATCTGATGTCGAGTGAATTCAAAGACATGCAATGAAGGACAATATATGGGATAGATTCGAGGATAGAGGATGCCAAGTTGGAATGGAGGTATTTTTTAGCTTGAATTGTAATTATAATAATTTAGATTTAGAATTAAATTCAAAGGCCTCTTCTCCTTTGTTTGGTTTAAAATATTCTAAAAGGGCGATGTCTGGGGTGGGTGAGGGTGATAAGGAACCATCCATGATGAAGGAAGAAGTACAGTTGGATGAAGCCCATGCTCAGTCCAAATATATCTCTCCCTTTGTTTGTGAGTTTGAGCCTCCCTCCCCTTGGTATGAATTGTGTTTCTTGAAGTTTAAGAGACTGGTAGAGAAAGGTGTTGTTGAAGGGGCTTTAGCTCCAAACCCAAAGGTGCAAGGCCTTCTAGGTTATGAATCTAACATTTCCAAAGATAAGATCAAGGCCTCAAAATAAATTTTACAAGGGAAACAACAAACCATTGATAGGGTGCTTAAATATTTGAAGCCCTTGGGTGTGGTTCCACCATGATCGTTCTCTCCTT
This sequence comes from Picea mariana, assembly GCA_032191745.1. NCBI lineage: Eukaryota > Viridiplantae > Streptophyta > Pinopsida > Pinales > Pinaceae > Picea > Picea mariana. The sequence continues at coordinate 38,439 of JASDQU010685209.1, read as the reverse complement.
TGAAACAATGGTTTTTGGGGGTAGGGAAATTGATTTTTTTCTGTGATTTTTCCTAATTGGAACTTCTATTCCTTGTTTACAAAGGGCCTATTGAGTTCATATTCATTATTCAAGAGTATTTGTACATTGGAGATATGTTTGGAGCAGTTGTACCCACTCCAACTAATCATTTGTTAAGTTATCTTATACATTTATCCTTTATTACATACACATTCATATAATTATATCATGAGTGGGCCTAATGGTTAAGAACATGTGTTTCCTCTTAAGAGGTCACAGGTTCAAATCTAGAGGGGGGTAGGTTATGTATACCTTCGTAGACCTTACCAGTCAAATCATTGGGCGGAGGGGGGTCCCTTGTCCCACAAACAAGGGGGTCTCATACACCAATTTGGTGTGCTAGCTTGGTCATGACCTTAAAAATAGATTATTATTATTATTATTATTATTATTATGTATGATGACTATTACAAGGGCCTAAGAGGCTTTCCAACATATCCCCCACCCTCAAATACTTGCTCATCCCGAGCAAGTGTGTAGCAACATCTGAGTCTTTTCTCCTTCAGAAGTGTCCTTATTGTTCATCAACCATGCATACAGGTCTACATAGGTAAATCAGCCACAACAACCGTGAGTTGTATAGGGAGATACAGGTTTACAAGGTTTATTGTGACTTGTCATTCTTTATTGACTGGTTTCATATAGATCTGGATGACTACATATTGCAGTTCCCAACTCATCAATATTCATGCTATCAACATTATCTATCGGTCGAAGGGTTCCCATGTTGCCTCTACCAACTACATGCTTTCACTCCACTCCAAGCGCACCAACGATCCGCCACTCCTAGGAGTTCTTTTCATGGGATTAATGAGGGTTTGTGGCATCATCCAATCATACTATTTATCTTCTTTCATTGTCACAACCCAACGAGTTGTTCTGTAACTCTTATACTAGGGAGCTCAATCACTTCAATTTTTCTTGGGTCATCATATTTTCCTTTAAATTGTTGTGTTTATTTATTCCATTTGATGTCTCTTTCTTGAATGCCTTCTTCTCTTGTAGCAAGAATATCATAAGTAATACTTCCTGCAAGTGATATTCTCACTGAATTGCTGCAAACATTTCTCGATCAATGTCATATATTTGAATCAGATGCTCCATTGTTTGTATGCTTACTGCTCAATTGAACTGCTTCTTGTCCTAAATACAATTGGTCAATCAAATCTTCAAACTTTGTCAAATTGTTGTCGTCCATCATGGCTATGATTATTTCTACTTTCATTTCTCTTGAAATGTAAGGAGTTTTTATTTTTTATTACATGAATGACAACTTTCTATGACTCAATTCCAAGACTCTGCATTATCATGACTTGACCGAATCGACCAGGACATGAATCATTGGAATTTGCTAGGACTCTTTAACATAATTATACAAAGACTCTATTTTCAAGTATCAATATTTTATAGACTCAATTAAATGTTTTCAATTAAGGATCGATTGATGTTGGCAAGAAACTGATCTAGTCAATTAGACACCAACTTACATTGCAATGGTGGAGAGGATTTCATGTCTTTGAAGACTCATGTCTAAAACCCTAATTTATTTAGACTCCACTTATGTCTCAGATTTTCATAAATCATGACTCAATCAACTGAGATTGATTAATATTACCCAATAGACAAAATTAATTTCTCATTTTTCTTTTTTCAACTAAACTACTCTAGACTCGACTCGACTTTCCTTCATGTAATATTTTAATAATTTTTTAACTCCATATACATTGAAGTTCAATATAATGTTCCATTCACTTGATATGATATTTATTTTTCTTTTTTACAACCCATCCTCTTTGTTTCACTTATTGTTAGAAATTATTTTTCTTTACAATTCTTAGGTATAAGAATGGACTTTATTAAAACAATTTAAATTGGGACAAAGCACCTTGTATTCACTGGCCATCCCTCTCTACTTGTTTTGTTTTCTCCTTGTTCAAATCCATCCACCCAAGTGGAGGTGAATAGGAAGAAAGATAAAATCATCTTCAATATTTTAGTCATGAAATAGCATGAACTACATAACAAGTGATAGACCAAATCGATTGATTCTACCATGAAAACGATTGTGTTCTCATTAAGGTATTATAGATGTGGAGGCCTTCAATCTAATTAAACCACCTTTTGGTAAGTCCTCACACCCATATGAATAATGTATGCATCCTCCATGTGCTCAATAGGGATCTCAATCGACCAAGAATTCACTTATCTATTCAATTACATTAGTCGGCTCCATCATTCACAACTTCACTCAATTTATTCTCGGTTAATGTCGACTATCCCAATAGGTCAGTCGACACCACTTGGTTCCATGGATATTATATATTCTCTCTGACATTATTTGTATGCATGTGCTTGGATAGTGGACAATGGTGGTCAATATCTCTATCAATTCACAATGTGCTCCGTCAACCCACATATTGCTTATGTAATCAACCTCATTTTATGATTCAGGTTATTTTCGGCAGAAAATGAGAGCATAGATATAATAAATAAATGTACAGATATATCTGAGATATCCAATAATATAATGGAAATATATCATAGATGCAACCATAAACACAGATATACAGTAATACACAATTTCTATTAATGAGCGAAATGTACAAAACTTTAGAAATATAGAGTGAAAGACTTGCTAGAATTATGGCATCTTATCTTTGAGAAGAGATGTGACGGTTATTGGCATTCACTATAAGATGATTACAATGAGGCTATAAAGGCCTTTTTAACATAAATAAAATCCAAAACCCTAACCCCGGAAGATGAAAAGCCAACAATTTTGTGGACCCCTTTTTGGGTACTTTGGTGTATCAACTTCCCACAGGTGTAACTTTGGCATACGGTCTTTGTTTGGGGCGCACGATAGCTCATTGGAAAGGTATCATCGAGGATATTAATTTTGGGGGCTCAATCAAATCATTTGGTTATCCTTGTGGTGTTAGCTATCGAAAAAAAAAATCATTTAAACCCTCAAAATGGCCTCGAAAGTTTAGGAACCAAAAAACTGCTAAAAATAGTAAGATGCCAGAAGACTATTTTGAGCCAGTTGGAATAGGTGGGCGGCCACCGATATCCACATGGATAAATCCTCCCTCCTTAGGAAACAATGGTACCCATCGCATTGAGTTTCTGGGGGAGAGAGAAAAATGTTTGTTGAATCTGCATCTTGATGAGTTGCTTGCCTTGCTGGAGAAATTGTGTTGCTTAGCTTATTGAAGGCTGTCACGAACCTGTGGCTAGAAGGTTGGACCTTTTTAACTTGTTTGGAAACATGCAATGACTGTGTATAGAAGGAATCCCTGCAATGGTGTTGACTTGCTTCTTCTGGACAAAAGGTGCTTGGACTGAAGTTGCAATGGTTGTGGTGTTCTTTTGTTCACCTTTTGAATAGACTATGAAGAAGATGAATTTTGTTGTATGAGATACTACCTTGCGACATTTTTTAGGTGGGACAGTAGTTGGAACTACCTCTAGTTTCCTATAGAGATGACCCCCCATAGTGACAAGGACACTATGGGGCCGACACTAATAAATATCATGACACTTCCACATATATGGCTAGCCCAAAAGAACATCGGATACATCCAAAAAGGAAACATCACATAATACCTCATCCATGAAGGGATGAATGTCATATGATGATCAACTATGTTGGCTGACACGAATATCTAGTCCTTGGAAAAGCCACCCAATTTTGTATGGTTGTGGGTGTGGTGTTGTCGACAATCCCAATTGATTGACGACCTCTATTGAGATGAGGTTCTGTTGAGCACTCAACACATCCTAAAAGTTGATGTCCAATTTTACTTTTTCGGTACCACTTGATCTCTTTGCATTGTCTGATTCATCTCCATTTTGGAAAATGTTGTGTTTTCTTACCATTTTTGAGTATCGTTAATTCTTTGAAAAATTATCTTGAAACTATGAAAATCCTCGACTTAAAATATTTAACATTTAAATAAGGAATCAGATAGCCAAAGCACTTCACCCTACGCACTTAAGAAATTCAGCATCAGTAGATACGAGTCTTCTTTCATGAAAAGCATCACTGCATAGATCAGTGATTGTTGATACTTTCGGCATCGGGAAAAGGAGAAATGAGTAAATACTTTAAAAAAAAGAAATTTTATCACCGATAGTCGATACCCGATGCGCTCATTGGAGTCAGAGAAAATCAAACCGCGACGAACTTTTCGATGATGCTAAAAGTTTTTTCCCGATTCCCGATTCCCGAAATATTTCGGCATAGGGAATTTTCGAAGGAACTAACCCAAAGGAAAGTATGCGATAGGGTTTTCCACGATCGTTGACCCCTGATATATTTTCAGCATCAGTGATCCCTAGGCTTAGTTTAGGAATGTGAAATTGAAAGAGAGTTCTGACTCCTATTAATACTCACGAGTTAAGTCACCGGTTTTCATTACCATATATCTCGAGTCAGTGGTGCCACGTTAGCATTGTACGACGAAATCAGTCGGCTTCAGAGGTTTTCTCCAAAGGATTTCAATGGGAACATACATAAGGATATCACTAATTCCCGATCTGCCCACAAAGAAAGCAACGTGATGGGACGTTTTAGCTCTAAGATATGATGGATCTAAAGAATTTAAAGAACTAATTAATTCCAAAATCCTGCATTAGTTGCTAATTCATGTGCGAATCAAAAGGACCGTTTGAAAATGTTGATACAGTCCATCACCCTCCATGCCTCGCCGTCAATTCACGTAGAATTTATTTGTATAGATTCGACGGTAGGTTTTTTTGAATTTCACCCATCACTCGAATTAATTGGTTGATGCAACTGGTAGGATCTCCCCCATTAAATCCTTTGAATTATTATATAAAAAAGTATTCTATGTGCAAGGCAGTTTGGAACATCTAGAGGAGCGAGATGAGCAATCTAGGGAAAGCTTCCAAGGCCCAGTGAGTATTAAACAACAGGATTAGTAAGTGTTACAGGTATGTACCAGTCTATGGATGTTTTATGCTTCATTTCTTACATTTTATCCAATGTTACTTTGTACACATGCCTAAAGATCGTTTTTGGTTGCAGGAACAATGCCTTCAAACAAACCTACCACCAGGAAATATCCAAGAGCGCCAAAGCTACAAGAACCATAGGTGGGAGAAGGTTCATTCCCAACAGTCGCAAGACAATTGGAATTCTCTCCAAAGCTGGTGCACGTCATCAAAACAGCCACCTAGAAGGCTTTCATTCAGCCTCCAACCTTTGGAGACACAGAGGCAAACATTGGGACCAAAACAATATTCCCGCATTGTGAAGAACTTTTCAAGAAAATAAAGTGGGAGGAATTCCTCGAATACACCCTACACAGCGATCCTAATACGAGGAGACTCGACGATGAAGTCCTCCTGAATGTCTGAAAGGCGTATATGCACATGGTGGTGAGCAGGAATATGGTATTCCCCTACATAGAAATCCTTAAATGTCTTATTGATCACACTGACACACAAAGATGTTTGATTAATGACGATAGTGGCGGATGTGTCGGGGTTTTCCTGTTGGATCATGTTGTCATTGATGCCAATGGTTTGATTGATTGATGTCATTGACTGATGTCAAGTGATTTATTGATGCCAAAGGATTGATTGATTGATGATTGATGTAATGTAATATGTTTGATGAGAATTCATAGATGAAGATGGATCAATGAGTTGTCATTGATATGATGAAGATGGATCAATGAGTTTTCATTGATACATGATGAAGATGGATCGATGTGGTTTCATTGGTATATGATGCATTTTTGGAAAAATGTATAGATGAATCATTATTGTCTTATCATGATTGATACGGTGCACAAATGGATGAACTCCAAAGTGGTCCCCTTATGGTGAAATATCTCACAGGAAGACACTTTGCGGATTGAGTTACCCTAGAAGAATGGTTGGAGGACCCATGCTCTCATTATTGTCTTATCTTGAATGATAAGGTGCACAAATGGATGAACTCCAAAGTGGTCCCCTTATGGTCAAAGCCCTCATGGGAAGACGTTTTGTGGATTGATTTATCCTAGAAGAATGGTTGGAGGACCCATGCTTGTATGTGGAATAATGAGATGAATATCAAGGAAATTGTTGGTGAAACTATCCTAGATGGATAGTGCTTGTCATGCCATTT
>JASDQU010685209.1:17459-30264 GCA_032191745.1 Picea mariana | reverse complement strand
TGTGGTAGGTGTGTCCAACATTTCCTCCCAGTGGAAGTGTAGAATTACTACAATCTTAGAGAGTCATAAGAATGGATAAACACCAATTTTTGTGTAAGATTCTATAAGAAACACGACGCCAGCAAGGTGATGGCATTGTGGTGGAGAGAGGATAAAAATTTCACCGATTGGACCTCTAGCTAGTACCCGACTACTAACATAGAAGCTCCTCGGCATGGGTATGGTGATCTCGGAAGCCACCTGAGCAGAGCCAAATGAGATGAAAATGAGTTGGTTGTCACCCTAAAGGAACTAGAACATGTGTGCCACCTAGCTGAATACTATCATAGCACCACTCAGGCTGTGGTATACCTGAGAAGCAAGTTCAAAGAGCCTTTCAACAATTTCACACATGAGCGACACCTTTTTTCTGTGAATATAGTTGAGCTCCAGGAAGACACTCTCATGGAACTCGCAACGTGAAAGGATATGGAGTAGTGTTATGAAAGGGTGAAACAAGTTGTAGAGAGAATCAAATACATTGATGCAGTCCAACAGGGTCGAGATAAAGAAGAACACGACATCTGGATGTTGGGAAAAAGCAGTCTTGATCGCATGAAGCGATCAGCTGAGTACTGAGCTAAGATGTCTCAGGAACCACACCAGGAAATTCAAGAGTAGTGGGCCAAAGGCAAGAAGCATTGGGATAAAATCAACAAATCAATGAATGATATTGGACTCCCAAAGTTTGGCACCCCCGACAACTTCGTCGACTTGTGCGACATAGTCGAATCACATACCAAGCAAGATTCATTATGGGCCGAAGGGCTAGCGAAGGTGACTAATACATCACCAGGACAAGTGAAATGATTTATGGAACATCTGATTAGATCGCGGACTGTGCTACAACATTTAAACACCAGCCTGGTGAAGTATTGAGCGCATGCGGTGGAGGTCATAGAAATTTATGCGGCTCCAATGGAACAACATAGATTTCCATGGGCCCAAACCTGCGAGGAGTTGTTTATCAATTAGTCAGAGTATGATAAAAGTCACCCTTTCAAAGGGATATCTTGAGACGACTATTGGAAAACTGTTAGGAGAGAATGCCATGTGGAGATTTTTGTTTTGTTTAAACTACACTTAGTTGTTATTTTTAGTTAATTTTACATTATAAATAACAGCATCGACCAATTAGTTAAGGGTCGATGGTTGTTGCAAGAAACTCTTTTGTTTTGGTTTTGTGAAGAATTATTTCCAAGCTACTGTTAATAGAGAAGTCCTTCTGGACCAGAGACAAGGTTATTTTCATCAAATGCATGTGTGATTGGACGTGGAGAAGAACTATTTCCTATCTCGCTTCATGAATGATGTTGTAATGAGTAAGAGTTATTTAATCTATTGTCAAGTTATCTGGTGCAATATTTTGTTGTTCTTTACTTTAATGATGAAGATGAATCATTGTGTTATCATGTGATGGATGATTAAAGTAGGTGGATTATTATGCGTGCCTTTGTTTTTATCGCATATGTGTTTTCTTTCTGATAAATAGTATCTCAGACAGTAATTGGATGCTCACATGGTTAATGTATTATTACTAGGCCTGTGGTATGGAATTATCATCTGCATGCTTGAGTAGCGGGTTATCCCAAGCTCAGCCTCTTCTCCAATAGTTAAACTTAATTCTATTTTGTTGCCAAGTTGGTTTATACCGTCTTACAATCTTACTTTGGTCCCACCTAAGAGAAAATACAAAAAGAGGAAGTCCTNGAAGGAGACACCTTCGCAATAAAATGTAAAGCCCATCAATTAATTGGTCGGATCACGAGATCTAGAGAACCATTCCACCATTAAACGTTGCATATTCTAATTGGGCCTCGATGGCGGGTTTGGTTCCTACTGTTGAAATAAAGGGATTTAGGACCCATTAACAAAACTAGCGATAGAAGGAGGGCCAAGAATGAATGGCTGGATATATATTTTACATAGTATTTCAAACAACCTATAGATTCAAAACAACCCACATGCATGGCTAGTCATTCCCAAGACAGCCCACACACGCTGAGTACTCCTAAAACGAGTAACTCACCCAGGCCTGAGGAAGAATCTTTTCACCCTAAAATATATTACGCTCTTCCTCATGAGGAATTAAATCAATTCAGAAGAATCACAAGAGCATACACCCGACAAATCGATGTGTTGTCCTTAGCTATGATACTTCCTCAAAGAAAAAGGCTAGCAGTCAATACTCTCAACGAAGTTTTCGTTCACACAGTATAAGACTTAATATATTTTGCAATCACCGAAATCCAAGATCCTCTTGATCTGATACTCGAAACGCCAGTCAACAACGTCTATGAACCAGACGATTTTTCGAAAGAGGAGGAGTTTAACTCAGAGTCTGAAGATATGGAAGGCAACAACAACCATAATGAAGAAAGGGGTAACCCACCTATGAACAATCAACCTTGGTTGGCTAGAGCTACTTTGGCCCTCCTAGGACTAGTCCATAACCTTCCCCGACATCCAGAGAAGTTACTTCCTAAGTTCGATCCTGAAACCTTAAGATTTCCTGAAGATCATATCAAGAAATTTATACTAGCGATGAGGCTTATGAACGTCCAACATGAAGAATTAGTTTGAAAGTTGTTCCCCTACACTTTTGAGAACTTAGCCTCCACATGGTATTTTAACTTACCCATGGGATCCATAACTAGCTAGACAAAGTTTCAAAAACATTTTCTAGATAAATTTCAATCAAAGAGAAGGTTAAATATTTCGAAAGAGAAGGTTTAATAGCTGCCACCATGAGTTCGAAAGAGAAGGTTAAATATTTCAATCAAATATTCACAACCATCTTAAAAAAATTCCATCCCAAAGAGAAACCAACTCATGAGTTGCAAATCGAAGTATACGTTAATGCGCTCCCGTCTTCTATTTCCATGTTTGTGAAGAGGGTTGCCAAACGAGCCTTAGCTAAGAATTTTGAAGAAGCTAAAATGATAGAATTCCATATGAAAGGGTGTAAAGAAGGCCAGGTATCTTTAGTTAAGAAAGAAGTTCAACCTCCTCCCAAGAGAGGACTCCTTCTGACTAGACCGTTAGGGAAACAAGCAGAACAGACTCCCGATAAGGGTAATGGATACATAGAAGATCTACAACGCATGGTTAAGAAATTATCAAACGATATCATAAACATGAAGAGAAACACAAGGGAAGGAAACCAAGGCCAAAGGCTCTATAAGCCTTTCTTTAAAAGGAACCCGTCGTTCAAATCCATTGAACCTCCCCCAGCTAACTTGAATATCAATCTAGGGAATGTTGCATCTGATTCTTTCTGTACATATCACCAGGAAAACCACTCTAAAAGAGACTTCCCTCAATGGTTGCATGCCATGAATTTGATGTCCAACCGGTTTTTAGACGAGGTTTCCTTAACTGAACAACCAAGCAGTTCGGTTATGAATGTTGCTGACCAGGAAGAGATTGACCCACCAGACGATACAACCATGTTGATATGGGATCTTGACCTAATTGTGCCTTCCGACAACCTATTTCAGGTTCAAGAACCACCCGCAAAGATATCGGTTGTAAAAACTAGAAGTAAAGGTCGTCATGTCTCAAAGGATCCTACTACCACTCAAACATCAGGGGAAAGGTCAACTCTCAATCACCCGAAAGCACCTTTTCTCCCTGTAAGAACCCTATTAGCATCCATACACGATAATTGCCCAAACTAGATTACAAAGTAGTTGAAGATCTGAAGAAGTTGAAGGCTAATATATCGATTATGGACATATGCAAAATCCTTGAGCAAAAATATTTCCTGCTACAAGCGTTGAAATCAGTAGAAAACCCTATGAAAAGCAATGAGCAACAAAGAAATATAACTTCCATAGATCTCGTAAATAAACCAATTGTGAATACCTGCTCAGAAGATAAGAAGGGAAAACCTTTTGTCCCATCGTTTCTCTTAACGTTTGAAGTCTTCAACAGGAACCTCCACAATTGTTTGGTAGATTCGGGAGCATCTTCCAACGTTATGCCCTTGTCTATTTGCAAAAAATTAAATGTTGTTCCTATAAAGAGAGATAAACATGTGATACAACTAGACAGAACCTAGGTCAAAGGCATGGGGTAACTCAGATACGTAATGATCAGGATAGCAACACATCCTAAGTTTGTGCAAGTGATTAACATCATTGTAGTAGACATCCCAGAGGCCTATGGGTTATTACTAAGTCAAGATTGGTCTGAGAAGTTAAACGGGTACTTTAGTACAGACTGGGCACACCTTTGGCTACCACTGAAGGGATACAAGAATATGATCAGAATCAATAGGGAGAGATACCTGAAACATATGGTCACTGATCTAGAAACCATGAACGAACCCTCATCCACAGATTTTCCCATGCTGGGCAATTATTCCTGCGATTCCCACTTCAGGAAATTTTCTCCTCTTTTATCCAATGTCCCTCTCACTCAAAACTATGAAATAGTTTTTCAAGAGAAGTATTTGATACCAATAGAAGGCACCCTCTTCTGTCAAGACCTTGTGCTAGAGATTACGGAACAAAAGATAGGGGAGCAAGAAAGTAATAAGAAAGAGGAAAAGGGCGATTTTCGTTCAAAAATTTGGACCATATACTTTGATGGATCTAAATCGTAGGAAGGATCAAGGGCAGGGTGCATCCTCATTGATCCAAAAGGTAAATTTCATTTCCTATCCTATAGACTAGAATTTGAATGCACCAATAACACTTCCAAGTATGAAGCTCTAGTACAAGGGTTAAAGAAATTCATATACTTAAATGTCAAAGAATTGAAATTTTTCGGAGACTCGGAGATTATCGTTAGACAAGTAAGGAATATTATACATTGCAATTCCCCGCACCTAAAGAATATCAGCAGGAAGTACATAGGTTAATAGAGAATTTTGAAGCTTTTAATATCACCATGATCCCTAGAGGAAGGAATATCCTTGTTGATTCCCTGACCATAGCTACTTCAAGGCTATCACCTCTAGAAGATTATGAAGCCTACCGATTCACTATGGAACTACTCTACAAACCATTGGTGCCTAACAACATTTCTAATTGGAAAATCTTTGAAGGAGATGAACAGATCATAAACTTCCTGACTAACCAAGAAAATTTCAAATATTTGGCCATCGACAATGAAGTATTCTAGAAGAAATTGACAGAAAATGATCCTTGGACATGTTAACCTATTGACAGATCGAAATCTCACACCATCTTGAAAGGGATAGCTAATTTGGAAAATTTGTTTGACCTGAAAGAACAATTTAGGGGGCCTAAAAAATGCAAAGACCGATAGCTCCTGTCCCCTGCATGAAACTATAAATCTTGGAACCCCGAAAAACCCAAATAATGTGAATCTCGACAAGACTATATCTAAAGAGGAAAGAAAGTCTTATCTCGAACTATTCAAACAATATCAAGATGTCTCTGCATGGTCCTACCGAGATCTGAAAACTTATGACACATGTATCATTCAACACACTATACCATTAAAACCTGAGGTGAAACCCTTCCAACAGAAGCTTTGAAAGTATCATCCATCCATGGAACCTCTCATGTATCAGAAATTAAAGAAACTTTTAGATGCCAAGATCATCTTCCAGGTTAGGCATTCCGCGTGGGTAGAAAATCTGGTTCCTGTGAGAAAAAAGTATGGAGAAATTTGCTTTAGTGTAGATTTTAGGAACCTCAACAGAGCTTCAGAAAAGGATAATTACCTAGTCCCGCCAATGGAGAAACTCCTACATACCATGTCTGGCTTGGATATTTTCTCTCTACTGGACGGTTTCTCAGGTTACATTCAAGTCCTAGTTTTAGAGGAAGATCATTTGAAAACTACCTTCCAAACCAATTGGGGAACCTTCACTTATAAACACATGCCTTTTGGGTTAATCAACGCGGGGGCGACCTTTGAAAGGGCCATGGACGTATCATTTCAGGGACTAATCAACAAGTGTGTGGTAGTGTATCTAGACAACGTAATTGTGTATTCAAAGAATAGAGAAGATCACATCCAACACTTAACTCAGATTTTCGAAAGGTGCAGGAGATACGGTATATCCTTAAATCTAGAGAAAACTATTTTCAGAGTCGAGGAAGGTAATATACTAGGCCACATTATATCTCAAGAAGGCATTCGCATAGACCCGGAAAGGATTAAGTCCTTAGCTCAACTCTCGTTGCCTCACAATAAGAAAGTTATGCAGTCTTTTTTCGGGAAAATTAATTTCTTGAGGAAATTCACTCCTGATTTCGCAGAAGCTATCAAACCCTTACAAAATATGATTCACAAAGATGTTGAATTTAAGTGGGATGATGAATGAAAGGATGCTTTCACCAATATTAAAACTACTATATCCCAGGCCCCCATGTTACGAAGTCCTGATTTCAATAGGGATTTCTTCCTCTATACTTTCGCCTCCGACCAGTCGTTAGTTGCAATATTGACTCGGAAGGATGATGACAACAATGAGGCTCCAGTGTCGTTCATGAGCACTAATCTCCAAGGATCCGAACTAAATTATCTTGTTGTGGGTAAACAGGCCTATGCAATATATAAGGCAGTAAAACACTTAAGGTCTTAGATCCTCAAGAACCACACCAAATTAATTATGCCTCACCCTGCGGTCCAATCCCTATTCAGTCAATAGGAAATGGGGGAGAGAAGATGGAACTAGATGGCAATAGTTCAAGAATTTGATCTAGATATAAAACCTACCAAACTAGTTAAAGGGCAAGGGTTATGCAAACTCGCAGCCGAAGACTAAGACCAAGTAAGTGAAGATTATGGATGGGAGAATGAAATGGAATTCTTGTGTGGTGAAATATCATATATTTCCCTAGGGCTAGAGTCTTGGTATGAGAATTTGACTTATCTCTTGCACCATGGGACTTGTCCAGAAAATCTCAATCCTAGGGAAAGGAGAGCTCTCAGGTTAAAGTCCACACAATATCACCTCATAAATTTGGTACTCTTCCAGATTAATTGTGATGGGGTACTACTAAGATGTCTCAAACGTGAAGACGTAGACAAAGTTCTGAAGGAGCTCCATGATGGCCCTGCCGGTGGACATTTCGCAAGAAACACCACCGCTCATAAGATACTGAAAGATGGCTATTATTGGCCCACCTTGTTCAAAGATGCTCATACCTACACTAGAAACTGCAAAACTTGTCAAATAAGCGTTGGGAGGGAGAAGAGAGCAGCAGTCCCACTCCAACCCGTGATTGTCTCTAGGTATTTTGGGCAATGGGGGTTGGATATCATAGGAGAAATTACACCCAATTCTTCGAAACAACATAAGTATATACTTATTGCCACTAATTATTTCACGAAGTGGGCAGAGGCCATCCCTCTAACTCATGTAAATGAGAAGGTGGTGATCAAATTCATAGAACAACGGTTGATCATAAGGTTTGGTGTCCCTTCTGTTCTATTTTTTGATAATGCAGCTTATTTTTCTTCCACCCTATTGACATATCTTTTTCTAGACAAAGGAATCATAATTAGGTACTCTGCAAATTATTATCCACGGGGAAATGGGGTGGCAGAATCAACCAATAAAAATCTAGTGAGAATATTAAAAAATACGGTTGTAGATAACCAAAGGAATTGGCATAATCTACTCCATAACACTCTATGGGATGATAGGGTCACACCCAAGGAAGCTATAGAAAATTCCCTGTACTTTCTAGTTTATGGGAAGGAAGCCATTCTCCCAAATGGGCTTTATCTTCCATCTCTTCAACTAGCCCAAGATTCCAGCAGGGAACCTTCATCAATCATACAACAAAGAATTGATACTCTGATCATGCTAGAAGAAGAGAGAGAAAAGGCTAAGTCAAAATTTCTATCTCACCAACAGATAGTGAAAAGATGGTTTGATAAGCATAACGCTAAAGAGAAAAATTTTGAAGTAGGAGACTTAGTCCTAAAATGGGACAGAGAAAATGAGACAAAAGGGAAACATTCTAAGTTTCAGAATCTGTAGCATGGACCTTTCCAAGTGACTGAGAAGATTGGGGCAGGCACTTATCGGTTATAGAATCTGAGGGGGGAACCTGATGCCCTCCCAGTAAATGGCCAAGCCCTCAAAAAATATTTCCAATAATAATAAAATAAATAAATGAAAATGTTTTTTGTTTTGTATGAATGTTTTCATGATTGTGAAATGCATTTTTTTTGTTGTTTTCATTTTCTTTTGGACTTTTGTGCTTTTGAAGGTTGTGTTCAGTGAGACAATGGTCGACTTTAAATCATGCGACATAGAAAACTCTATTCCTAACTCATCTCTCATATAAAACACAAGAAGCATTAAGGAGATTGTGGTTTCTTTGAGGAGTCCTCTGTCTAACCTGCGCAAATGAACAAATTCAAAGAAATGTCAGACGTGTCTGCTTAGTGGTTTGGTAAGTTCTTAAGGGAAAGAATGAAAGTTGGAAAGGACTACATGAACCCCGAAGACAAATCTAGAAAAGGATCCACCTTAACCATCTCACTTTGCAAAATAAATAGACATCATCCTCTCCCACTCACTCAGGGCATCATGCCGAAATAAAATTAATATTATCAAAAGAGTGAATACTAGAAGAGGGTATGCAGATATCTCCGTCGGGGCTATGGACGCTCGCTGGCAACCGAGCAAGGTCTGTGATGTTAGGGTGACTCCATCGGGGCTATGGACGCTCGCTAGCAGCGGAGAAACACCATAGAAAATGATTAAAGGTAACTAAAGGCTTCAGGCTAGTGAATACTTTACTAGATTTTTGTCAAAAAGGGCATGAGTCAGGGTTACAGGAAACGAAAGAGGAATAAAGGTTAAAAACCCCATAGGCAAACCCAGAAGCATCAACCAAAGAATTTCGAATGCAAGGGTAAAAGAGGCTCTGATTTAAAACCAGTTAAGTTCTCCACCATCTTTTTCAATAGCCAAGCTTGAAGGAAGAACAAAGATTCTTCTTTCACCCAGTAAGTCGCCATTTGTTGAGCACTCAACACACCCTAAAATTCTATGTCCAATTTTACGTTTTGGGTACCACTTGATCTCTTTGCATTGTCTGATTCGTCTCCATTTTGGAAAATGTTGTGTTTTCTTACCATTTATGAGTCTCATTAAGTATTTGAAAAATTTTCTTGAAACTATGAAAATCCTCGACTTAAAAGATTTAACATTTAAATAAGGAATCAAATAGCCAAAGCATTTCACCCGACATGCTTAAGAAAGTTGGCATCGGCAGACAGGAGTCTTCTTTCATGACAAGCATCACTATGGAGATCACCGATTATCGATGCTTTTAGCATCAGGAAAAGGAAAAACGAGTAAATACTTCAAAAGAAAGAAATGTTATCACCGATAGCCAATACCCAACGCGCTCATCAGAGTCGAAGAAAATCAAACCGCGACGAACTTTTCAACGATGCTAAAAGTTTTTTCCCGATTCCCGATTCCCAGAATATTTCGGCATCGAGAATTTTCAAAGGAACTAACCCAAAGGAAAGTATGCGATAGGGTTTTCCCCGATCGCCAACCCCCGATATCTTTTCGGCATCGGTGATCCCCAGGCTTAGTTTAGGAACACGAAATTGAAGGAGTTTTGACTCCTATTAATACTCGTGATTTAAGTCACCGATTTTGACTACCATATATCTTGAGTCAATGGTGCCATGTTAGCATCATACAACGAAATCCGTCAGCGTCAAAGGTTTTCTCCAAAGGATGTCAATGGGAACATACATAAGGATATCGTCGATTCCCGATCTGCCCACTAAGAAAGCAACGCGATGGGACGTTTTAGCTCTAAGATACGATAGATCTTAAGCATTTAAAGAACTAATTAATTCCAAAATCCCCCATTAGTTTCTAATTTGTGTGTGAATCAAAATAAAGGACCATTTGAACATGTCGATACAGTGCATCACCCTACACGCCCCGTCGTCAACTCACATAGAATTTATTTGAAGAGATTCTATTGTAGGTTGTTTTCAATTTCACCCATCACTCAAATTAATTGGTTGATGCGACTGGTAGGATATCCCTTGTCAAATCCTTTGAATTATTGTAAACAAGATTATTATGTGTGCAAGGTAGTTTGGAACATCCTGAGGAGTGAGATGAGAAATATGGGGAAAGTTTCCAAGGCCCAGTGAGTATTAAACAACAGGTTTAGTAAGTGTTACAGGTATGTACCAGTCTATGGATGTTTTATGCTTCATTTCTTACATTTTATCCAATGTTACTATGTACACATGCCTAAAGATAATTTTTGGGTGCAGGAACAATTCCTCTGAAGAAACCTAACACCAAGAAATCTCCAAGAGTGTCAAAGCTACAAAAACCAAAGGTGGGAGAAGGTTCCTCCTCAGCAGTCACAAGACAATTGGAATTCTCTCCAAAGACGGTGCTCGTCATCAAACAACAACCAAGAAGGATTTCTTTTATCCTTCAACCTTTGGAGACACAGAGGCGAACATCAAGACCAAAACTGTATTCTCACACTGGGAAGAACTTTTCAAGAAAAGAAAGCGGGAGGAATTCCCCAAATACAAAAGTGAACAGCAATCTCGATACGAGGAGACTCGACGATGAAGTCCTCCCGAATGTATGAAAGGCATATCTACACATGGTGGCGAGCAGGACTCTGGTATTCCCCTGCATATAACTCTTGAAATGGCTTATCAATCACACTGACACACAAATATGTTTCATTAATGATGACAGTGGCGGATGTGTCGAGGTTTTCCTCCCAGTGGAAGTGCAGAATTACTACAAGATCGGAGAGCCGGAAGAACGACTAAACACTGATTTTTTTGTAAGAGTATATGAGAAACATGACACCAGCAAGGCGATGGCATCATGGTAGAGAGAGGATAAAACGTTCACCAATCGGACCTCCGACTGGTACCTGACTACTAACCTGAGGGAGTCGTACATCTATCTAATGGCCCTCTTATGTCGATTGCATGGGGAGAAAGATTGCTCCAGGTTTTCAGAGGCTTGGATGCCTCTAGCTTATACGATAGCCATTTCTAGAATAGGTTTTAACTGGGGTGCCATCATCTCCAAACAGCTGAGCACTTGCATACGACGGGCTCAAACATTGAAAGAGGGAGAAACCCCATCCTTCTATATGGATTCTTATCTATTGGACTTCATTTGTGCCAGAAATGTCTTTTCCGGAATGAACTTGAGTTGGCATGCATCAAAGCTCCCGGTCCATGTGTATTTCGGCATCTTGTGGGAGAACAGGTACAATAAATCCTACTCTCTCATCTGCGATCAGTTTATCACACGTATTTATTTTTTGTTGTTCAAGAAAGAGTGCCCAAGGTTGTCGGATGCAACCAAAAGGATTGTTTCGAAAGTTGGTCACTGGTATCTGGATGAGTGTGATACCTAAATCAGGGTTTTCAGTGCCACCGGAGCACCCCATCTGTTGCCTATATATGTCCCTGATTGACTAGTGGTAGGGGAAATTTGCTATCAGACCATCTTGCAAGGTTATAATGCTACTTTGGTAAAATATAAGAAGTGGGCCTTCATACCCTATGGATTTCATATTAGTTTCTACATGGTAAAGGACACCGCGCAGGCCATGCAAGAAGGATTAAGCCAATTGGAGTTTTGATTCCATACTGGTCATTTTTGCAATCATGACCCAAAGGGCCTGGTCCTAAATCACGCATCACAAGTATCTTCCTACTGGCCATATGCCCATGACAGGTTTGAAGATGATATTTTCACCGAAAAAGATCAAAACTAGGATGAGGTGGTGGCAAGGATGGCTAACCCTAAGGCAACCTGGTTCAAGGCAATGAGTTGGGATGAGCAAGAAATAGTCTTGGAACAATTTTCTCAAGAGGTCCTTAGGGACAGAGAAGAAAGGATAGCATCTGAATCAGTCAAAGAGGTGGAAGCTCCTCAGGAAGCCACCAAAAGAGCAGAGTTTTCCCAGGTGACCCCGATACAGGATAGAAATTTCCCCGAGGCTCAGGATGTGTGGAAGAGAGGGGCACCCATGTATCAAAAGGCCCAACAGATGATGAATCGGATGCAGGATAACCTGGACCTTGTCAGGATGCCAAGTCTTCCGACCGATAGCCTAGAAGAAATCTCGGCGAGGCCAAGTGGCCCTGATTTCATAAACATTGGTAACATCAATGGGTCAAATGACCTTGAATCCACAATGCCACTGGATGAATCGCCAGCAGGTGTGACGACTCAACCAGAGATAGGTCGGGTATCAATAGAAACAAGTGCCCTTAATCCTTTGAGCGAGTTTATAAATATATATAGTGATGATGAGAGCCCGAAGGCATCTCTCGGGACCCCTATAATTGTCCAAGAAGAAAAGGGAGATGAGAAGATTTATTCTCCTAATCCCAGGGTCCAAACCCAGAAGGTCCCACAAAAGGAAATAGAAGTTGAAAGTGTTCCCGACACCAATAGCCTTGATGCGCTAAAAACCCGAGCAGACAATCTGAAGGACAAGTCAGAAATAGATGAGCCAAAGGAAGGATCCCCGAAAAAGGAAATCGGTGTTTCAATAGCCGATGAACAAGTAAGTATCGAGTATTTTCCCTATGCCTCTATTCCGCTTGACACTCAGATCCCCAACAAGATACAGACAAAGTCCAGGCCCTCGGAGAAAAATGAGGAAGTTCAAGAACCCAACCTTGAACAGATATACACCACCGAAAATATGGGAAACACACTCACATGGGGTGATCAGAAGATTCTCGAACCTGTGGATGAGGTAACCGATATTTATGTGATCTCCTATGATCG
>JASDQU010685209.1:0-12442 GCA_032191745.1 Picea mariana | reverse complement strand
CCTAGGTACTATAGAGTGATCTTCTTGAGTGTTATTCTTGGTGTACTATAGCAACAACATAGTCAATTAGTTTATCTAAAGTTGGTTTCAATTATACCTAGGGGATTTTATATACACTCGAGGGTACGTAGAAGTCATATTCTATATATAGGTATTATCTGATGCAGTACTGCTTGAAGGGGTACCAACATGTGTTACAAAGGTTTCCAACAATTTGATTCCACTTGTATTTCATACATGTATTCTTCCCCAACCACAGTTTTACTCATTGAATGACATATCACTATGTTATTTAAAGATGTTGGAACACATCTCTCAATTTTTTTTTTCAAAAATTTAGGAGCTCATTGACCCAAGAAAGAGTTCAACAATCATCAAAAAAATAAGTTACTTTTCAAGGTAGGGTTTGCAGCTGAAAATGTAAAATGATCATAACTTAAGTTATACTTCTCGTATTGGTTATTATGACAACAATTATGAAATTCCACTACTTCTCTGGATCTACTCGTGCTATTTTGATTAAAATTTGTGCACTCTATCAAAATATATCCAACTTACAAACCACATGTCCATCATCTAAAAAACCCTAAAAAGGATTGGTTTTAAATCAATGATAACTCCAATTCCCTTACTCTGTTTTGGATTATTATTTATGCACTTGGGTATTTTTTTGAGAGGAACTTAGGCCTATGGCTAGCTTCTTCAAAATATGCAAAAAATATTTCAGTAATCAACCTAAATGCTTCCATCCTCTTTTTTCCTATAAAAAATATGCAAAAAGAAAAAAATTATCATTTTTGGGCCTAAGAAAGAGCTCTGAAACCACTTGTAATGTACTTAACCCTAGTACTTCATATAAATCACATAGAATGTAATGTAATACTAGTTTAAAACTGAAAAACACAAGAGAAAATAGATAAATCATGAGAAATATATCTTGTATTAATGATATTAAAAAAATAGAGAGTTATGCTCACATGACTCTTGAATGGGGCAACCTCCTAGAGAAAAGCTCCAAATACAATAACAAGTCTTGACAAAAAATTACGTAACCTTCTACTCAATATATAATTATCAATAGAGAATCTTAAGTACCTACGAGCCCATTTATAAGGAGGGTCTACTAACTAATTTGGGTCTTATTAATAAAGAGAATGTTTTTTACAATGAGTGACTATTAACTAACTATTTAGTGGGCCTTATTAAGGAAGGTGGCCTCATATATCAATAACGCATGCTAAGTAAGGGGGTTAGGGTAGGAAACTAATACACTACATAGGTAATGTTTGGTCTAGTATAGGCCATAACTTACATCAATCTACCAACAACACTAGCATTGGGAACATGGGACATGTCCTCTATCTCTTGTTGTGTTTTGGGACAATGTTCAACAATTAAATTTATACCTACAAGAATAGAAAAGTTGTCTGGTTTACATTCCTCCATATTAAATCTATGAAAAATTATCTCAACATACTTCCTTTGGTTTAACCAAAGTTTCCTATTAACATGATTTCTTTTATTCTCAATCCCAAAATAAAATGTGTAGCACTAAGATCCTTCATGTCAAAATTAGAGGATAATTGAGACTTGAACTCCTTGACGATATCCTTGTTGTTTCCAATTAGCAACATATCACCAAGATACAATACTACAGAAATAAAGTGATCACTTTTGAGAATGTGTATATTCTTTGCACATAAGGAAATCATTTTTGTTCAAATAATGCATAGTATAGAAATTTTGTCAATTAATGCTACATGTCCTTTTTCTGCTCAACATGAAGACTTATATCATAATTCTACAAATTATAATAATTACATGTTATTCTCTTATGAATTATGTTTCCAATGAATATAACCATTCCCAAATCCAATATCTCAGATGAAATTTATGGATTCATGAAAAAACCACTTTCACCCTTTTTGTGCATTTTCTCCACTGGTATAATTTTATTGAAATGTCAAATATGTCAGGAACTAAAGAAACATTTGTATGAGACATAGATAAAAATAATGACATATAATTCATTACAACTCTAATATTTTCAATATGATGCACCAATCAAATACTGTAGCAATTTGGAAATGACAACTTTGTCCTTTTTCACCTCTTTTTCCAGACTTATAATTTTTAGCAAAACTGACTATCTCACAATTTGTGCACTTATGGAAAATTTTCATTAAACCAAAATTGTTTGTCTTAATGAGTACATAAAATGCCCATTCAAGTACATAAAATTTTCCAGTTTTTTGATCTAGGGTCACTTTTCCTCCTATGCAAATATCAAAAATCTAAAAAAATTGGCTCGGAATAGTGGATTTTGTCCTATTTTAGTATCCCCATTCCAATCCCCTAAGGAATTATCCAGTTCCTTTGTGGGTTATTTGTGTGTCTTCTTGTTGGAGTTTAGTTTAATCTAGATCTTTACTAATGATCTAGCCCCATATCTTTAAAAACCACTATTTTGCAAGTTTTGACAAATCCAACCAAAAATGGACAATGGTCGTTTCTATCGCTTTTGTATATCCGTCTGTGGAAAAAACCCATAAGTTTCATCTCAATCTGACTTAATTTTCTCCAGTTATGGACAAAATACAAAAACTGCTCCAGTTGATCTGCTCTATTAGCGATCGGTGATCGATGATCGATGATTTTCTTTGCGAACCAAACCTTCCCACCAATATGCCTGACGCCCAATCATCAACCATCGACCATTGATATTTTTTATCCACAAACAAAAAGTCACCCATGAATCTCGTCTATACCCAACCATCGTCCATTCGCCATCATTCATCCTCCCCGAAAAACCAAGATTGTTCACAAATCTTGTCGAACCCCGACCATCGACAATCAACCATCCCTTTGTTGATGTGGAAATTATGTTGATGTGACATGACACATGGATGATGACCTGGAATGAAACTTCATCCTAAGGAATCAACCAGACTGATGTGGCATGACACATGGATGCTGACATGGCATGACACATCATCACCTTCTTTTCCCCATTAGTCATCGACAATTTCTCTTGGAAGAATATGAACTTCACACTAGATCTGTTGATCCTGAATCGATCGACCATCAACGATATTTTATGTCCTTTGGTTGAAATTCAACACTTCTCCAAACTCGTCGATCCCTGATCCATCAACCATCGAAAATATTCAATGTCATATTCGATGTCATTTGGTCGAACTTCAACAATTCACCAAACTCATCGATCCCAATCCATCATCCATCGATGATATTCGATGTCATTTGTATGAACTTTAATACATCACCAAACTCAACAATCCTCGATCCATCGGCCATCAAAGATCTTAGAAGGAAATTTTCAACACTTAGAAAATTTTGGCCAAAATTGAGGTGAATCTAGATCGTTGATCTCCCAGCCAAGATGATATTGACCGTTGATTTTATCTGACTTCCAAAACGACCGTAAATGAAAACAGACCGTCGATCTTCCTCCTTTTCCAACCCACCTAAATGAATCACATTCGTCGATCTGGTAACTTTTTCAAACATCAAAACTTTATCATTTTTTTATTTTTTCACAGGCGAATCTAGGCGTTGATCTTGAAATCAAACATGATCTCAATTGTTGATTTTATGAACTTCCCTATGCTACAGTGGCCATTAAAATATGAATTTTTCAACTTTCCAAGTCGAATTCAGCTCTACAACTCTATAGATCGAATCCATTAAATTCTCTTAACAGTTTTGATTCATTCTAACATGAACCTTGACCATGAATTTGGGGATTTGACTACGATTTTGTCTCGTTTTTCCCCAATTTCACCACGGGAAAATATATAGCAACGAATTTTACCGAAATTCGCATCGGTTGTTGACCCATACAGGTCCAATGTTGAACTAGTAGATTCGATACCACTTTGTAACATACCCATCCACCAGTTGAGCATCGTTACACATGGAATACACATTTAAATTAAGATTTTATGCGTACTAATTTCTTATCAACTACAAATCACACACAATTTAACCATTTGAATGATACCACATTCTTATATGCATCTAACAAAATATTTTGAAACATGAATGCAACTATTCAAGTGAACAACAAGCACACATCATTCATGTAACCATTTACACAACAGAAATAACATAAGAGAAAAACAAAAACACTCATTTGTTAATGATTAACCAACTACCTGCAAATGAAGGATGAACCTCCCAACCATAGTCATTGTTGTTCATTTTATTTCAACAACAAGCCACCCCATAGATGAGGCTATGATCCATAAGGAGCTATGGTCATCTTCGATGCATTATGAAAGAAACCACACCACTAAACTACATGTCGATGCTCTAGTAGAACTAACACACTGGTGCTTTCATTTTAACAAAGTGAATCGGTAATTTTTTGTGCCATAAATTTTAGCACAACGATGCATATTTGTTAACAAAATGATTTGGTGTGGTTAAGAGAACCACATCAGAAAAATATTGAATGATTTGGCATGCCATGGCGTTTCATTGGATGCCCATTACCAGTGCTCTATACAAGCTAACATACCGCAACATGTAATGTTGGTGCTACAATAACAAAGTAGCATCAATGTGTTTATATTAATGCATAGCATTGCTTAAGTTGCAATAAAACAATTAAACCTAGTGGTGCCTTTAGGCACAGAAAACACATTGGTGTTGTAAACAACATAACATCGAGCCAAATAGTTCACAATTTAACAATGCAGTGCATCTTATGGGACACACCGCTAAAATACACAGTGGTGTGATACAGATCTAGGAGTGGAACGAAATTGATTAACAAACTGAATAAAATAAACACTAAGATATGAAGAACAACACAGATATCTAGTGAATAATATCTTCTATTAAATAAATGAACTAGGATGAAACTGTAAAACTGCAGAACTAAAACACTTGCTCGAATGGTGGTAGTTATCTCTGAGAAGAGATGTGGTTGTTATGCGCATTTTTCTAAGAAGAATGATTACAATGAGGCTCCAGAGGCCTTTTTGATATTACTCATGGATGACAAAACCCTAGACATCCAAAAACCTAACCCTAGAAGGTGAAACGCCAAAATTCATGTGGGCCCCTATGGGTAAGTTGGTACCTCAACTTCTTGGGGTCATAACTTTTTCATACGGCCTCTGTTTCAGGTGTGTGATAGCTCGTTGGAAAGTTATTTCATAGAACTATGCATTGTGCCATCTAAATTTGACTCCATCTACAATTTGAATGTGATGAGCAAAAAAAACATTGTTTAGGGCTCCAAAATGACCCTGGAAGTACAACAAGATGTGTTGACATGAAAACATACAAAATAAGCCACTTGGATTAGGTGAGAGGCCACTAGTATCCACCTAGAATATGTGCAGGGATTCAAATATCCCCAGAAGTGTAGAACCCACAATTGAAAAAGAACATGTTGAACTAAAAATGGACAACAGGAGCCAATTGGAATAGGTGCTTGGCCACCAATATCTACCTGGATTAATCCTTCCCCCTTAGGAATCAATGGTCTCCATTGCATTGATTTCCCCCATCATGTGAGGAAACTTATGTTGGATTTTTTCCCGGGTGAGCCACTTGCCTTGGTGGAGGAGTTTCCCTTCCTTGACAACCCGATAAATCTTGATCCTTTGCTAGTGAGTGCCCTTGGCCTATGTGTCCACTATATGATTAGTGGATTCTTATTCCATGCAGCCAAGGTTGAGATATGTTGGTTTCAATTGTTCTATGATCTCTGAGGTGTCCAATAATGCTTAAAAATATGGCCGAAGGAGGTCCACATTGAACACTAGGTGCAAACCAATGAAGGGTGGAGTATTGAGCTCAAAATCATTGCTACCCACATCCTTGGTGATAGTGTAAGGCCCAAAGTCAAGTGGGAATAGCTTTCGATGTGGCCCTGTGAGATGCTCCTTCTACAAATGTAACCAAACTTTGTCTCCAACTTGAAACTGGTGCGGTACCCTATCTTGAGCATGGAACTTCTTGTACTTAGCATTGGATTTCTACAAAATATCCTAGACATGTTGGCGAATGTGTTGAATCCACTCAATGAATTTGGTGGCTTTGTTGGTCTCAAACTGAACATGGGAAGATTATGTCTGTGTGGTGGCAAGATGTAGTGAAACATCAATGGGACCCAAGGGTTGGAATCCCAGCCCCACCTGAAATGGGCTATGGTCGGTGGAGCTATGGAGAGCCATGTTGTAATTGTGTTCATCATAGGGGATACTCTCATCCCATGTACGTGAATTCTTAGATTTTTACATGAGAATGATGTGCACAATCATTTGATTGATGGCCTCTTTTTGGTCGTCTGTTTGGGGGTGGAAAGAAGTGGATTTAGTGAGCTTGGTGTCGAACAGTGACTAGAGACTTGACCAAAATGTGTTGAGGAACCTATTGTCCTAGTTGGAGATGATGGTCTGTGGTATCCCAAAATGAACCCACACTCATTCAAAGAAGAGCTTGGAAGTATCTGTCACTGTGATATTCTTCTTGCAGGATTTGAGGATGGCCATCTTCGAAAACCGATCAATGACCACAAATATGCAGTCATTTCCTTGCTTGGTGGATGGAAGGCCTGGCATGTAATCCATTGAGATGGATTACCAAGGCTTCTCGGGAGTAGGAAGAGGGGTGTATAAGCCTTGATTCTTGATGGCTAGCTTGGCAATGGAATAGACAATGCAAGATCTGATATACTTGTTGACGTCATGTCGGAGTTTTGGCCAATAAAAATGTTTTTGAATAATGAACACAGTTTTCTCCACGCCAAAATTTCCTTCCATCCGACTGTAGTGGGATTACCAAATCATCATTGCACACTCACTTGTAGGAACACAAATATGGACTATATGGAATAATAGTTTGTCCTGAATGTGAAAATCGATGACAGTCACGCATGTACCCAAGAGTTGATAGGTGGTGATGAAGTTCGGATCTTGTTGATAAAGTTGGGGCCACTCATATGCCTCATGTTCACGGGAATGGAGCACAATGGTGAGGGCAGCCATGGGAGGTCGACTAAGGTAGTCAACAACACGATTTGAGATCTTTATCTTATACTTCATGTTGATATGGATCTGATTCAGGTAGGTGGACCACTTTTGATGGCAGTCGTTCTGCAATTTCCCATGTGTCAGTATGACGTACAAAGGCTTGTGATCAGTGTGGATGAGCGTATCCTTTCCCATAATGTAATGTTTCCATTGACAATAGGAGTATACGATGGAATACATCCCTTTGTCATAGGTGGGGTATTTCCGTACAATATGTGAGAGTGTCTCACTATGGTATGGCGTCGTATGACCATGTTGAGTGAGAACTGTTCTTACAACATAGTCAAATGTATCAGTCTCAATTGTGAACGATTGTTGCGGATCCGGAAAGAAGAGTATTGGATATGAGCACAAGCGATGTTTCAAATCATTGAATGCTCATTATTGTTCCTTCCCCGACACGAACTTTTCCCTACCACCACCCTTGGTCACCTGGCTGAGGGCCCATGCAATATGGGAGAATCCCAACACGAACCGTCGGTAGAAGTTGGACAGTCCAAAGAAGCTCTGAAGCTCAGTTAGTGTGGTTGGAGTTGGCCAGTCACGGATGACTTGGATCTTAGCTGGATCAACATGTACCCCATGCTCATCAACAGTGTAGCCCAAGTATTGGACCATTTTCATACCAAAAGAGCATTTTTCCAAGTTGGCATATAGCTTTTGTTGCCACAGAGTGCTCAAAACCTGTTGAATATGTCACATGTGCTCCTCCCACATTCTGCTGAAGATGAGGATGTCATCCAAATATACCACCACAAAAGATTTGGTGAAGGGTCTCAATACATCATCCATCAACCTCATGAAAGTTGTTGGTGCATTTGTTAAGCCAAAGGGCATGACCAACCATTCAAAGAGACCTTCTTTAGATTTAAAGGTTGTCTTACATACATCAGTTGGTTCGATGGGAAACTGGTGGTAGCCATACTTTAGGTCAATCTTGTTGAAGAAATTTACCCCCTTGAGTTGGTCAAGAAGGTCATCAATCCTGAGAATTGGGTATCAGTTCTTAACTATGATTTTTTTTTAAGGCTCTGTAATCAATGCAGAGTCTCCAATTCTCGTCCTTCTTTTGCACCAGTACAATCAGCCTTCTACAAGGGGAGGAGTTGGGTTTGATGTGGCCCTTTTGAAGAAGCTCCTATATTTGACGCCTGATTTCATCATTTTCCATTAGCGAGCAACAATAGACTGGTCCATTAGGTAGAGGTGCACCGGGAGTCAAATCAATTGGATGCTTGACTTGGTAGTGCGTCAGTACCTCAGTGGGTGAGGAGAATATGTCTATGTATTCTTCCATGATCCGTCCACTTTCTTTTATTGCAAAGAGAGGCTTTGTGTAGAGGCCATGGATGTGGCAGTGACTTTTGGATTACTGTGAGCATGGATCACAAAAAAGACAAACTTCTCAGTCTGTGAAATGACCTTACTACATTGCTTAGCAGAGATTAAAGAAATAGCAGTAGCGGCGCTACCTCTGGTATCCTATACAATTGTCTACCCAAAGTATTAATAACGCTGTGGGGTCTAGACTCATACACAACATGACGCTTCCACAAATATGGTTTTCCTAAAAGGACATCACAAAATTGAAGGGGAGAAATATCACACGATACCTCATCTTTGAAAGGCTTGATGTCATAGGGAAGACGACACTCTTTGTTGACACAAAGATCTCTTCCTTGGCGAATCCATCCAATGGTGTAGGGATGTGGGTGAAGTGTCATTGGAAGGTCCAATTGTTTGATGACCTCTGTTGAAATCAGGTTCTTCTGGCTGCCGCTATCAAAAATGAAATGAAGAAGAGCCCCCTTTACCCACATTTGTGATTGAAATAGGTGTTCCCCTTCCTTCAGTTCTTCTGGTTCGCTTGGTCGGACTTTGGTGGTTGCGACAGTGGCACTAGTTTCAACATCGATGATCTACTTCCCTCCTTCAAGATTTGATTCAAAATTAGAATTGGCCTCTGACTCGAAAGCTTTCACTCGACCATGAGTGACTTATTGGAGAGGCATTCTTCAATGTTGTGCCAAGGGATTTTATGGTACTCACACCATTTTCCTGTGCCATTCTTCGTCTTCTCATTTCCCTTCTTGTACTGCGTCTTGGACCGGTTGTCTTGAGAGTGGCCATCTCTTCTCTATCTATTTTTTTGTGGGTTGGGGCCGCCTTTTCCCTACTTCGGCTATGAGGAGTTTGTAGATCCAAACTCTCGCCTCTTCTGCTTAAATTTATGCTCGATCTTGACAGTGTATCTATAAGCCATACCCAATGAGGTGATGTCCAGAAAATCCATTTCTGTTTGGATGTATCTATGAAATCAGCCACAATATTTGAGCACCATATGTCACTCAGAATATTTGATACCCAATTTGGTGCGCAGGGTGTGGAAAATATTGGTGAAATATGTTACTATCTGGTCCCTTTCTTGACACAGGGTGGTCCATATGGTGTATTGGTCCTTGTAGCTTACAACATGGTAGTATTGTTCTTTAATGGCATCCCAGAAGGAATCCCATGTGGGGGAAACCAAAAATATTGCATATTCCTCTATGGCCCTTTACTCAGAGTAAGTGTCCCACTAGTCCTTAATATGGGGGACGACCTTGAGGAGTGCAAAAGTAATATTTTCCCTATTGGAAAAATTGTGGACCGAAAAATACCCTTCGAGCATATTCAACCATTTATCTACAACATCTATATATATCAGTCCTTCAAATAATGGAATATCAAAATTTACCTGTACCTTGAAGGGGGTTGCATGCCCACTTGATTAAGATTCTTCTCTTGTCGGCAGTTGCCGAAGGATCTGCGCAAAGTTGTCCATCATTTCGTTCCTTTGTCATGCAAGGGCTTCCTTGAGCAACATTTTAAAAGGATCTTTTGATCCATCATCTTTCTTTTCATCTCCCATGGGTTGTTTTCAGGCTCGGCGCAACCGATCTTGCAATGGATCGATTGGTTTGAGTCCCAACTTCTTGTACCTAGATCCTGTCGGGGGCATACACGAAGAAAAATAAATGAAGATAAGATCACTCTAATACCACTGATCTGGATCTAGGAGCAGAACAAAACTGATTAACAGAATGAATACAATAAACACAGAGATATGAAGAACAACACAGATATCCAGTGAACAATATCTTCTATTAAATAAACGAAATAGGTTGAAACTATAAAACTGCAAAACTAAAACACTTGCTCGAATGGTGGTAGCTATCTCTAAGAAGAGATGTGGCTGCTACGCGCATCTGTCTAAGAATAATGATTACAATGAGGCTCCATAGGCCTTTTTTATATTATTCATGAATTTCAAAACCCTAGACATCCAAAAACCCAACCCTAGAAGGTGAAACGTCAAAAGTCATGTGGGCCCCTATGGGTAAGTTGGTACCTCAACTTCTCGAGGTCGTAACTTTTGCATATGACCTCCGTTTTAGGCACGTGATAGCCCATTGGAAAGGTATTTTAGAGAGATACACATTATGTTGTCAAACTCTGACTTCGTCTACAATTTGACAGTGGCGAGCCAAAAAAACATTGTTTATGGATCCAAAACGGCCCTGGAAGTACAACAAGATGTGCTGACATGAAAACATACAAAACAAGCTAGTTGGATTAGGTGAGAGGCCACCAGTATCCAGCTGGAAGATGTGTAGGGATTTAGACAGCCCTAGAAGTGTAGAACCCATAATTACAGAAATACGTGTTGAACTAAAAACAGACAACATGATCCAGCTGGAATAGGTAGGTGGCCACCAATATCCACCTGGATCATGGTGCAACAAGAAACATGGCACATCAGTGCATGTTAGTAGCAACACCACATGGTAGTGTTGTTTGGTTTCTCTATGTGGTATTATCTTTCTGATATAGAGTACAATTAACGATGCACATGTTATGTTTCAGGCGTGACAATTACTTTTCTACATTTTTTTGCAAAAAAAAAAATAATTTTAGCTTTTTTAAAATACAAGTTATTTGTATATGTGTGTGCTTTATAATTTCAATTTGTGTGTGTATGTGTGCACACCTAAAAATATATGTATGTGAATCAGATATGATGACAATGAGAGGAGGAGCAACAACAACAGTGAGTCAAAACATACACAGTTGTACATGAGTGGGAGGCTAGGGAGAGGGAGAGGGAGTTGTTCCCTCACCCTATTTCATAGCATACATATACCCTTTTGATGGATGTTGGTCTTCCCAAGTTTTGTGAGGAGGGTACATCCCTTGGGGGTAACTCTTCTTTGTTACAACAATTAATTCGTCATTGGGATCATGGTCAAAATTCATTCAGGGTCTCTCTCGATTTTTGATATCATCCCAAGGAGGAAGATGTTTATTTCATCACTCGGTTGTCTAGAAAGGGGGAGGCTTGGCCCTAGTACCTTGATCTATCACTTGGTGTTGCAAGAGAGACCCAACTGACATATGTGTAGAGATATGCATGTCTAGACATTCTTCTTCAGAATGCTAGGTTAGTGGTGGTCAACTACATATACATTCATTTCATAGAGAGGAGGCTAGGTGTTTGTGTCTTATTATATCGACACTGTCACACACTAGCTATGATAGGAAGCACAATAGTTTCCCTTTGTTGCATTATGTAGATAGTTTAGCGCAAAGGCCTCGATTTAGTAGGTGGTCAAATATTTTTTTTAGATATTTTTGTTTTGTGTTGGAACATTATTGTGTCGTTTTAAATGGGACGAGATTATTCCCGTTTGCATTAGAGTTATTTATATTATTTTTTGAGAGGGTTTATGCCACTCAACTAGTAGTACCCCACTTTCCTATTATACCTATGCTTGATGTGCATATGTGCATGTGGGGATAGTTGTTGCCCAAGTGGGGCCAACTTGACTTTCCATGTACTATGGAGTCAGTATGGATGTATGTGATTTTTTTGGATAGAGAGGCAAATCCTATCCTCGATATTGTACAATACCAGTATTTGGGGAGGGATTGGAGGGGATGTCCAAACATATTATTTATAGTAGTCAAGCCACCATATCAGAGAGATAATATTATCGTTATGTTTTGGTAAAGTTTTTGCATACTTTTGTCTTATTTAATGCACATGTAATTTATTGTAACATTTTGTTTCAATTATATTATTATTATTATATATTGTTTTGCAGATATTGGCACATATGTTGGGGATGAGCCTCCCCAAAAGGATGAGGAGATGGAGAATGTAGAGGAATAGCTTATAGTACATACACCCTGCATGCCACATAGGTTGGATCATAGAGTCCAGATAGAGGTAGAGAATCACTTATGTTGTGTCATGATTAGTCATGGAGTGGTAACAGCACTAGTTAGAGACACATTATGGGCACCAGATATCTCTACGATATGGAATAATTTTC
>JASDQU010685022.1:44127-56044 GCA_032191745.1 Picea mariana | reverse complement strand
GTGCATTACAACTTGAGGTTGTTGTCGCATTATTGTGATGCAGACGGGAATGCTTTTTGTAAAAGAAATATGACTTGGGATAACAATCCAGAGGAGACTAATTTACAAGATGGAACCATTGTTTTAGATCACTTGCAAGAGGAACTTTTGAGTGATCATGATGGCAATCATGGAGAAGACATGCCACTCCCATCCACTACAAGGGTTCCGGATTCATCAGTTTTACCTTTATCTACACAGCATCCATTGTCACGTGGGGGCCATTCAACTGTTGGTTGTGTTCCATGATCACTTCCACCTGTTCCTCCTCTTATTCAAAGATCACGGGAAAAGAAACTAGAAGTTTCTCGTGGCAAGAGGAAATCTTAGAGCATAGTACTTAGTACTTGCTAGATCTCTTTTTTTGTTTCATGTTTAGAAGTAGTCTCTAAAACTTAGTACTTTACTTAGTACTTGCTAGATCTCTTTTTTTGTTTCATGTTTAGAAGTAGTCTCTAAAACTTAGTACTTTGTCTTGAGTCTTGACTCTTTATTATGGCTTATTTTGTAAACAATGAAGTTATAAAGTTATGAACTTAAGAACGTCATATGACAATTTACCTTTGAAGTTAATGATTGATGTTATGATGCTTTTATGATTGATGTTATGACTTATGATGCTTTAATGTTGAGTCCCACATATGTTTATTATTGATGTTATATGTGTAGTATCAACCATGTGAAAACATTCCATAAACTAACATATCGATCACAAATAACACATAATTAATTTCATAAACTTAATTTCCATGAGAAAACATTCCAATATTCCCCTAAATTTCTAGTTACATTTAGAAAAGAATTGGTAAAATGAAGAATAGGAAATCGGTCAAAGCCTCTCCATTAATTTTATTCAAACAAATAACACATAAAAAGATATTAATAGAGAATAGACATTCCAAATTCCAATATTAATATGATGCATCCACTACACACTCCAGACACCATTCACCATCGTTTTCCTTTATTTGCTTTTGTTTCTTCAAGGGAAAAAACCATGTGTTGGGAAGGCAGAGATGTGGGATACATTTTCCCTGGGAAAAATGCACGCGCTGGGAAGGAAATATACAATGCATAGAACTGTAGGATACATTTTCCCTTCATATTAACTTAAAGGGTATGAACACCCACGGGTGGAGAAATGCGAAAGAAGAAATAAATAACAATTAAAAAATGTTGAGTGGCAATCCTTATTGCAAGGAAGATGAGAGATGAGATTTTCATCGAGCATCGCATCCTTTAACCAAGGAATGAAGGATCAACTATCTAATATGATGCATAGAATCCTCTTAATCTTTAAATCTTCAGCACCATTCAATTTCCATCTACCTAGATAGGTCTATTTCTGTCGCTAGTTTATGCCCTTGATTTCCATAGATGTTGCTCCTGCTCCTGCTCCTCCTCAATAACCATCAAAATGAAAATCGAAACCCCAATTAATACATTCTTGTATTCAAGCGCAACACCCCCAACCCCTCTTCCCTCCTCCACCAAATTCATGTCTGTTGCTATAAACCCTTCCATTCCATTCCATTGTAGGGATTACAATTGAAATAAAACAGTGGATAATGGGTTGAAGTAACTAAAGGCAGAAGAACGCATGCATTTCATTTCAGGTGGAAAGGGGAAGCCTAATGGTGATGATTAACATGGAGCGTGTTTAAAACTGGTTCCATATGTTTATATCTTTCCTATTAAAATTAATGTTTGAAAAGAAAATGTATTGATATCCCTGCACAAATAACTTAAGGAAATACAAAAATAGATTTTACATATTTTCTAAAATGGTTTTGGATCTTCTACCAACAAATTTATTAAAATGCATAAAACTAGTCCTAAACCTAATGCTAACATGAACATCCACAGGTGGAGAAACCAGAAAGCAAAAATATATAAAAATAATATTAAGTGGCAGTCCTTGTGCATTGCTAGGAAAGTTAAAACACAACATTACCCATGTATATTGATCTTTTGAAATAAAAACATGCCCTCCTTAATTCAGAAACTCAAAACTAGATGGTTTTTGAAATAATTCCACATTAACTGAAAGAAAAGAGAGCACATTCTCATTGAGCATTAATCCTTCGACGAAGAAATGAACACCCATTTTATAGCATTCTCGAAATCGTTAGCTACCTTCAGTTTCTATCTGCCAAGCCTGGATGCTTTCCATTAGCTAATTTCCGCCCTTGATTTCCATAGTTGTTGCCACTCCTTCTCTTCCTCAATACCCGTGAAAATGACAACTGAGACTGGAATTAAAACACCCACAAGCCCCACACCACCGCTCCCAACTTCATGCATGTCCTCAAACCTTAGGAAACAAAAGTAATAGTGGAAATCTCACTATGATAAGCTATAAACCCTTCTATTCCATTCTTGCGATCATACAATGGAAACAAAAATAGAAGAGAACGAATGATTGGGACTCACAGTGAACGTCAATATTAAAGAACCTCTCCAAAAGGAGATGTTTGTTCATTATGTGGGTCTCTGTTACAGAAAAGAGGAAGGTTTGCTTCCATTTCATTGCATGAAGAAGGGTATTAGCTCGGTAAAAAGGGAAAGCGTGAGTAAGGGTAATGGGTAAGGACGATGATTTTGATACAGAATGTTGGTCAAGGAAGGGAAGAGTAAATAAGCATTTACACCCAGGATTGCTAGCGATCACTACATGCTTTAAACACCATTTGTATCCATTGCCTTTCTTTGCTTTTTGGTCTTTAAACAAGCAGGGAAAAGCGTGTGTTGGACACAATGGATCAACTTGTCCAATATCCTTCTAAATATAGTGTACTACCATAAATCTAATCTGCCTAACCTAATCTGCAATGAAAATGAAAAACCAATACTGCAAACAATTTCAAGAAATACAGAAGTACAATTAAAACAACACAGTTTATTTGAATAGAATCATTCCCACTTCAATAAAAAAAAATCAATACCAGATAGTTTCTAAAATAATTCCTACTTACCTGAAAGAAAAGAATTCAAATTTCAGTCGGTGTACGTATGAACACCCATTTGCATAGGATTCTGGATATCTTCAGTCACCATTCAATTTCTTTCTGCCAAGCCTGGGCTTTTTCTGTTAGCCAATTTCATAACCTGCGTAATGAACTTACTCAACGCAGAGAGCACATTACTAAAGAAGATCTTGGACGATCGAAAGGCATTGTGCGGTGAGTTAGTTAAGAATAACTTGTTTATGATACATAGCAGCAGGGTAATGTTATGTATGATAGTAGCCTACATGTTGCCAGGAATGGCCCGTCCTGGCTATGAAGATTCATGGGGTAAATTAATGGCTCTAGGACCGACTATGTTCTTCCACATTTTGTCTGAGTTGTTCACTGTACATCATCGATTGGCTGACTCTAGCTTATCTATCACCACCTATAACTTCTATTTTTGGCCACACGCCAAGGAGGTTACCCAATATTCTTTCATAGTCTCCAGTGTGATCATATCATACTCGTTAGCATGGCTTCTTCTCCTCCTCGGCTGTGAACTAATAGCCAATAAAAGTATCCGGGATATCATTGCTCAAAAAACTCCCATAATTCTTGCAAATCGAGGTAACGCTGCAGAGAACTCCTCTCAGGCAGAGTAGAAGATCAGGTATGTGTGGATGCACGGTATTACAAAATAAAGCAGGTTTGAAGTTCTTGTGGAAACGAGATCTTGGCCTGGGCTTTTTCTGTTAGCCAATTTCTGTTGAGTAAGTTCATAACCTGCGTTGAGCAATGCAGTAATTAATGACAGGCATGCCACCTTTGTACGAGCGAGCGCATCCGCGTTTAATGACAGGCATGCCACCTTATGTTTAACTGCGGCCGCCCTAAGATGGACAGGGAGTTGTTTCGTTTTTTGCGTTTGAGTTTAGGCACGCCACCTTTCTACGAGCCAACACGCCACCTGTTGTAGAAATTTATTGCATTAATTAATTAAAGGCACGCCCTATGTTGTCCAAATTTATTGCATTATTGCATAAAGTAATTTATTTATTTATTGCATTATCTTTAACTGCACCCGCCCTAAAATGGATAGTCTATGTAGCTGTTGGTTTAGAAATAAAATTAGACACAAACAGATTTGAGATTTAAAAAGATTAAAAAATAAAATAAAAGATTTATAAAATTTAAAAGAAATAGAATACTAAATAGTATTGAAAGTGTAAACAAAATAATATTATTATAAGAAATTAAATATTAAAAATTAATAAATATTGTTTTATGAAAATTAAATATTAAAATTTAAAAAAAAATTAAAAATATTTATTTAAGTGATTTTTTTCAAAAAAAATTATAATAATGTAATTTATAAATATATTTTTTTAAGTGACATGTTTTCCACTTATAATAATGTAATTTATTGAAAATTTTAAAAATATGTTATATAAATTTATATATTTATATATATATATATATAGATATATATATATATATAGATAATTTTGTTACTTTATGTTCATGTTTATTCATGATTTAAATACCTATAATTATGGGTGTTTTTGTTAGGTTGTTTTATATTTTTAAGTAATGAATTAAAATATAATTTTATTTGATTTTATGATTTCAATTATTAATGTATTAAGAAGAAATCTAACTTATGTTGATCTTTTTATTTGAAAGATAGAAAAATAAAATAAATATCATGATACAATCAAAAAATGAGAACCTATAATAATCAATCAAGTGTGTTTGAGAGTGGAATTAAAGATAAAATAAACATCATGATACAATCAAAAAATGATAACCTATAATGATCAATCAAATGTATTTGGAAGTGGAATTAATAAAGCATGTTCTTCATGAATATCTTTCATAGGCATGGTGTCAACATTTTGTTTTTCTATAACTTTGAATAGAACAATTAAGGATTATCTTTATTATTATATATTTTAGAAAAACATTATATTGCATTAATCATTATTAGAATGAGTTGGTACTTGTTTGAAATAATACAAAATTTAATTTATAGAATAATATTGTTTTGTGTTCATTATTATTCTTTGAAATTAAGGTGATAAAATTCTATTGTATTGTTGAGTATATATTTAAGATGCTTATTATAGAAATATGGTTTTCTAAAATTATTGAAAAGCATATAAATAAAGCCAAAAATAACTTACATATTAGTAATGAAACTTGTAAGTATTGTTAATAAAACCTTTAGTATTGAGTGAGTGGCAAAGAAATATAGCATTAGAGCCCTTCTAAATCCTACAAGGAATATTATTATGGGAAAAAAAATATCATTATTAAATGTACAAATGTAAACAAAAAAAAACCATAATTTAAATTTATCATGAGACAAAAGCAAACATAAGATTTTGGTCTAACTAGTAAAGATTCAAACAATATTACTTATATTCCATCATTAGATTAACTTTCCTAGTCTGAATATTTGATTCATGTCCACCCTTCATTCCTACAGGGACATCAAAAGAAGTTAAGACAGGGATTCCTTAGTCATGTTTTTATCCTTATCAATTGCACTTCCTTTAAAGGGTGGAATATGTTCTACTTCCTTTCCCTTTTGACTTCATCATTGGATTTGTTAGTTTTCCCCTCTTAACCAAATAAACATTTAACTATGTGAAAGCTTCATTCAAATGATCTATTTTTACACAAACTTGACCCCTGAAAGTAGCATTCTCAAAATTCAATGCATGGGTCCATCGAGAATCATCACATTATATAATAATATTATAAGGAACCTTTGCAAATGATCTATTTTTACATAAACTTGACCCCTCGAAGTAGCATTCTCAAAATTCAATGCATGGGTCCATTGAGAATCATCACATTATATAATAATCTTATAAGGAACATTTGCATAGGGTAAACTCTACATAGATTTCGACAGGGGTCAAACTTCCCAAACTAATTTGACTTGAGAGATTATTAAAAAAATTGTTGAAGAAATTTCCAATTACTTCTAACATATCCATATACCATAAGCAATTAGAAGGATTTAACAAAGTCACCTAAAATAAGGTTGTTGAAGCTAATTTGAAATCTTAAAACCATAATTTGAAAAATAGATTAATTTTACCCAAAATCATGGGCCTTCTTCCATGATTGTTTTACAATTTCCTAAATGGGATTACACTTCCATTAATTAGATAACAATATAATTTTGTTCATGGTATATTTCCCTTTAAATACTGGGAGGGTGGGTGGTTGGGAGCTGAAGGTTTGCATGCACGCACAATGCATATTTTCAATCCCCACCATCATAGGGGTGCTTTCTAAACAAATGCACAACTTCACCCTGCAATATCCACCCTCTGAAGTGCACAATGTATACGTTCACCCCCCATCATTAAGGAGGGGACATTTTGCACAAATGCACATCTCCACCCCCCACTCTCCCAAGTGGTGAAGACATGCAATTGTGCACAACTTCACTTTAGTGAGAATGGGAGTTGAATATGTGCATTTATATTAGAGTCTCGTCTATTCACATTCATGTCAGAATTTATCTTATTTTTACATGTTTTTGCATGAAAGAAGAAAAATGATGAAAGAGGTATTCCATAAATAAGTATACTTGTGAAATGATATTTTTAATCTTAGTTATCGTTGTACTTGCAAATAGACAATATTATATGTTACACTTTGAAAATGTTCAAACAAATTTAAGATATTATTAAAGTTTTAGGCAAACACTTTCAATTATATGATAACTTTGTTCAATCAATTTCAAACAAATACTCACAGTTATTTAAGATTTATTTTGACAGAAAGAAACTTATATTGTTTTATACAATTTATTTCATAACTCTCTTATTGTGAGAGGTATTTGGCTGAAATTTTTGCTAGCTTTGAGCATTATGGTGTTTCTCTCTTGTGCAAATGTTTTATGGTGCTATCTTTTGGTAAATCAATGAGGAGGAGTGATGTGAACCTCTTGGATGCTTGTTCTCTTTATGCTTATGGTGAATTTGCTTGGTGAAACTAGGGTTTGATCGCTCTCTCTCTTGGAATTGGTAAGGAAAAATTTGCATTGTTAGTTATTTCTTACTCTTCCTTGGTTATGACCTTATTTGAAACCCTAGGAGGAGTATGTTGGATACACCCTCCATTAAGCTTTATGTAATTTGATAAAGTTCACAAGTTATTTTTCAAGGGTTGCTAGGAGGAATATGAGTGTGTATACCCTCTTATATTTACCCTAAGTTTGATTGGCATACACCGGGAAGTAAAGGGATTACACCCCTGGGGTCTTTGTCGATCTAACTCTTTATTCTAAGACTCCATTTACCCAATTTAAAGGCACTAATATGAATATTTTTGCATTGGAGAAATAAAATAGTGCATTGGAAAACGTGATTTCTTGCTATATTAAATTTTTGCAATTTGGGTTTTGTTTCTTGTGCCTGGAGCACCTCTTAGCCACTAGGGCATCCCCTCTAAAGGGGCAATGCTTGTTGTTGTTATAAACATTCACCTTTAGCCATTAGGGCTGCAAAAACCCTAATCTAACTTCTTTAATAACTCTTAAATCAACCACTGAAAGTTTCTTAAAGTTTGTACACTTAAACTACTAGGCCTAACACACTTTTTCCCNGGGGGCGGTTAGTGGTTGATCTTCTTGCTGTAATAAATTGTTTTTTGCATCCATAAGGCTGGTTTATATTACTGCAGAAAGTGTTTACAACAACCTTACCTTTTATGCTAGTATCTTGGTCTTTAAATATTGAGTTTCACTAGTCTTTATCTAGTTTATCTCTTGCATCTTCCACTTGATTTATAGAACTTATTTAGCATCTTATTGTCCCATTTCGTTGCTAATATACATTGTTATTGACATATACTATTAGGGACAACAAGCTTAACTTTTTTTTCCAATTGATATATTGCATTGTATAGTTTGTTTTCCTTGTGTCTTGGGCGGGTATTATCTCTTTCCAGGTCACTCAAAGCTTTGGAAACCTCAAACAACCCTCAAGACTCATTACCAAGTTCCCTTTTCCATCTAGAAACTTGACCTCTAGGGGCATCTGTTCATACACCACATTTTTCTTCTCAATCCCCCCTAGGGTCATTGGGATTGCCCCTTTGAGGTGACTACCTCACCTCTAAAGTGACGAGAACACCTTCCTAAGGTGACAGTGGGTAGGTGCTCTCTAAGTTGTCACCATTTAGGTGGTTGGGTCGGGATTTTCCAAACCTACAACTTGTKCTATAAAATTTTGGCGTCGTTGTCGGGGAGGATTTTGAATCCTCTTCCGAACTGATCTGCTTGGAGGACGAYGATTGGATAAGAGGGGAACGATCCACTATTCCTCGAAAGGAACACTGAGGGTAATCCAGAGATGAGACAGACGTCTAGGTGTTTTTGTGAAGAAAAGAAGGTCACACACGCAGGGAACTTCCCCTCTATTCAGTGTGGGCGTTATTCTCTCGTGTTGCACGCTGCCACAAATATTTGGAGAGCGCTCAAATGAGAGGACACGCAGGTTAACTAAAACCAAAGAGAAATAGAGAGGCTCACCAATTCCTGTGATGCACAATCTCTCTTCTTCACTCACTGGAACAACCAAAACGCAAATCGTTTTCCTCACAATTTCCCTTAGTATGAAAACCAAAAACGAATTAAAAACACAACACAGAAATGACGAGATAGAGAGACAAAAAAAACTTCATCAAACTCTACTAGATCGTCGAGAGTGTTTTTAAAAACATTGCTAATCTACCCAGAATGGAAGATGCTACATTTTCTTCTGTGATTCTCTACGCTAACAGATTCACAAGAGAACTTTTTGCAGTTTTATTGACATACTGACTCTTACATAAACTYAGGCATCTTTATTATTGCTTATACCAACAGATGCTTTATTACAAAAAGACTAATTGACGCTAACATAAAATAGACATAGAATTACTTCTACTTTTCCTCTATCTCACTGCGTATGACTCGAACTTGTTGTGCGCTCTATATGGAAGGTTGACGTCCTTCCTTATTGGTCTAATTCATCCCTGTTTAGATCTGAAAGCATCCCTGCTTTCGTGAGCAACTTAGGAAACCATCGCTGCATTGTCTCAGTTGTCATCCACTTTGATTGTGCTAGAGTTTGTGCCTGCCTGCCAACTAGATAGGAAACATGTTGTTGTTGACGTGTGGTTTCGGTCTTCCTATCCAGAATTTGATCTAGCAATAATGGATGTTGAAAATATGGAATGTTGTCCACCGGATGTATGACAGTGACTGTGTCTTCAAGGAGCGGTGGCTCAAAGAGCTTCAGAATGTTAATGTTGATCACGTCATGAATGCCCAAATGTGGTGGGAGATCCAACCGATAAGTATTTTCTCCTATGTGATCCAAAACTGTATATGGGCCATACTTTAATGGATGCAACTTATGATGTCTCCCTTTGAAGCGTTGCTTGTCCATTTGTAGCCAAAATTTGTCCCCTGCTTGGCAATGTAACGTTGTTTTGTCTTTATCATGGCATTGTTTGGCACACTCTTGTGCATCTTGTAGAGATTATGTCACTTGCTTGTGGCATTGTACTAGGTTCTGTATGAAGTGTTGAGTTGTTTGTTGGTCTTTGGGATGTTGTGTTGATCTGAACGGAGTCAAATTGATGGGCAACTCTGTGGGTGCTAGTGGTTGGAACCCCCATCAAACCTCGAATGGGGAAAATCCTGTGGAAGAATGTGTCGCTCTGTTGTAGCTATGCTACAAGATGTGAAGATAAACATCCCATTGCTTATTCTTGATGAAGGAGTTATGCAGAGCATGAACCAAGGCTAGATTGACCACCTCGGTTTGTTTGTCAGTCTGTGGGTGAAAAGTTGTTGAAAACTTGAGCTAGAAACCAAGTAATGACCATAGTGTACGCTAGAATGTACTCAGTAAACGCGAG
Source organism: Picea mariana (assembly GCA_032191745.1). NCBI lineage: Eukaryota > Viridiplantae > Streptophyta > Pinopsida > Pinales > Pinaceae > Picea > Picea mariana. The sequence continues at coordinate 46,124 of JASDQU010685022.1, read as the reverse complement.
TCATGATCCGAAATGATTTTGCTTGGTAGGCCAAAATGTGGCCACACATTGCAGAAGAAAAGTTCAGTGGTTTGTGCAGTAGACATTATTTTGTGGCATGGAAGAAAGAACGTCATCTTTGAACTTCTGCATACCACAACCCAAATTGCATCGTGTTTGCCAAGAGTGGTTGGGAGGCCACTCAAGAAATGCATAGAAATTGATTCCCATGGGTGTGAAGGGATCGACAAAGGTTGATATAGGCTATGTTTCGAGTTAGATGGTTTTCTCTACGAGCATAGAGCACATGCTCTGATGAAACTGTCCACTTGTTTGGACATAGCGGGCCAATAGAAATGGCGTTGAAGATGAAGGAGTGTTTTTGCATTCCCGAAGTGGCCTTGACAGGAAGAGGCATGAACTTCCCTAATGAGAATCAAACGATCAGTTGATTGTGGAACACACAATTGATTGAGACGATATAACCAGCCGTCTCAGATGGTGTAATCAAGGAATGGTGTCTAGTTGATTATTGTGGGTTGTTGTACTGCTATCCAGATCTCTTTAGTGTTGGGATATGATGCGTACATGTATTTCCAACTGTTATAGGCTGCACAACGTACTGCTAATATATTCATCACTTATGTGGGTGGTCGACTTAAAAAATCTGCCATCTTGTTTGCAGTTCCCTTCTTGTACTTAATGACTAGGTGAAATAGTTGGATATATGCAGCCCATTTGAGATGACGTTGTTCCCATATCTTTCTTTGGGATTTGATGAATATGAGTGGATGATGATCTGTGTGTAGTATGGTCTCTTTTCCTAGAATATAATGGCACCATTGTTCCAGCGCTTGGACCAAGCTATAAAATTTCTTGTCATAAGTGTTGTAGTTGAGATTTGTTGCTAAGAGTGTCTCTAAATGGTAGGCGATGGGATTACATCCCTATTTAAGTACAACACCAATCACAAACTAAGATGCATCAGACTCAATTTCGAATGGTTGTAGCAAATCTAGTAAGTGGAGGATTAGTACCGAGCATAATGCTTGTTTCAGATTCTCAAAGTGGTTTTGTGCATCTAGATCGCAACAATTCCAAGACCGTGCACATATGTTGCAAGTGTTGATCCCAAGATCTGTTGAAAATCAAAATATCGTCAAGATAAATAACAACAAACTTACCGAGGTGTGGTCGGAAAATGTCGTTGATGAGCCGCATAAAGGTGGTCGGTGCATTGGTCAAGCCGAAAGGATTGACTAGCCATTCATACAGACCAAACTTAGTTTTGAACGTTGTCTTCCAGATATCACTGTGGTGCATGCACACTTGATGGTAACCTGAAGTCATATCCATCTTTGTGAAAACAGATGCCCCCTGTAAATGATCAAGGATATCTTCGATCCGAGGGAGTAGATATCTACTCTTGATGGTTGCTTTGTTCAAGGCTCTATAATAGGTGACAAGGCGCCATTCAAAGGTGTCTTTCTTGGGAATAATGAAGGTTGGTGAGGCGCAAGGAGAAGATGAGGGTTAGATGTGGCCGGAATCCAGGAGTTGGTTGATTTATCTTTCGATTTTTGTGGCTTCCTTGGGTGCGAGACGATAGGCGGGTGAGTCGGGAAGAGCTGCGCCTGGGATGATATTAATGGAATGTGCAATGTCCCGGCATGGGGGAAGGCCAGTTGGTGGGTGAAACACGTCTGCAAATTCATGTAAGAGGGGAAGAACTTCGGGGGGTGTCAGGTTAGTAAGATTCTCAGGTTTAAGTGGTTTGATTAGACACAGTGATGTTGTTTGGGTATTAATGACATGGTGAGTGGCGATGGTATCAGTTTGTGGTGAGGTTGACATGCAATGGAGGAAGTTAGGACATATTTATGTATTGCTTTTTGAAGATGACATTGATGCAATCTAGTGCGATACATCGCATGTCACTCTTATTGATACATATATTCTTTAGCGCACGACAGTCCGAATAATTGTGGGAATTTGTTTTGTGAAAGGTACACCAGCCC
>JASDQU010685022.1:11258-44077 GCA_032191745.1 Picea mariana | reverse complement strand
CAGTTGGTGGGTGAAACACGTCTGCAAATTCATGTAAGAGGGGAAGAACTTCGGGGGGTGTCAGGTTAGTAAGATTCTCAGGTTTAAGTGGTTTGATTAGACACAGTGATGTTGTTTGGGTATTAATGACATGGTGAGTGGCGATGGTATCAGTTTGTGGTGAGGTTGACATGCAGTGGAGGAAGTTAGGACATATTTATGTATTGCTTTTTGAAGATGACATTGATGCAATCTAGTGCGATACACCGCATGTCACTCTTATTGATACATATATTCTTTAGCGCACGACAGTCCGAATAATTGTGGGAATTTGTTTTGTGAAAGGTACACCAGCCCGCAAGTTTGGATGTGGAAGACAAAGCTGACGGAGTATGGCTTGGTGGATTGGATGGATGAGTGGTGGAGGTGTGATAGGTAAAGAATCTGGGGCGTGGAGCGATCTTTCTTTCGACTTCTAATGCGCATAAGAAGGATTTGTCCAGAGAAGGATTATCAAAAAGGTCAACCTCCCGACGGAGAGGTAGCACTAAAACAAAGTTGAATTTGATTATCAATACCTGGTCTGGTTCGTTGATCTAGAGTTGTAGTCACAACTTGCAGAAAACATCAATGTATGCTTGCACCGACTGATTGGACAACTGCTGAAGCTGTAACCATTTTACCAACAAATTCTAAAGGTATCCTGGGGGGTAGAAGCATTCCCTTAGGGCTTGACATAAATGCTCCCAAGACGTAATGCAGTCATTTGTCGAGGGTGGATTGTCAATTTCGACGATTAATTCATCACTGATCAAGTGTGTGTCCCACCAAGTTTGGGCGATTCCTTTGAGTTGTAGACTAGCGATTTGTAATTTGGTAGTCTCTTCCATCTCAGGTGAGGTTTTGAAATAGGTGGAGATACTACAGATCCATGAACCTATTATCTCGCCATGCATCTAACCAACGAACTTGGGTAATTGAAAACGAGTGTCCAGCTGCATGCCTACTAGAGGTCTTCATTTTTTAAGACGAAGAAACTATTGAAGTGCCAATGCTAAATTTGCCACTGGGCTTAAGGTGTCTGGGGTTGAGTCCTCACTAGAGGCTTCACATCGAGGAGGCATTGTCGGAATCCATAGGAGACCGAGATGACGAAAGAGAAAAACCCTGAGAAGGGTGAAAGGCATGTTCTGAGAAGAAGCGTGTTTCTACAGTTGTAGATCCCCCCAAAAAACAAATTGTCCTGGTGGATGAAGTTTTGGTCCCAAGGGCCGAACAAGCTCTGATACCAATTGATCTGCTTGGAGGACGACGATTGGAGAAGAGGGACACGATCCACTATTCCTCAGAGGGCGCATTGAGGGTAATCCAGAGATGAGATAGATGTCTGGGCATTTTTGTGAAGAAAAGGAGGCCACGCACGCAGGGAACTTCCCCTCTATTTAGTGTGGGCATTATTCTCTTTTGTTGCATGCTGCCACAAGTATTTGGAGGGCACTCAAAAGAGAGGAAACACAGGTTAACTAAAACCAAAGAGAAAGAGAGAGGCACACCAATTCCTGTGGTGCACAATCTCTCTTCTTCACTCGCTGGAACAACCAAAACACAAATCGTTTTCCTCACGATTTCCCTCAGCATGAAAACCAAAAATGAATTAAAAGCACAACAGAGAAATGACAAGATAGAGAGACAACAAAAAACTTCATCAAACTCTACTAGATCGTTGAGAGTGTTTTTAAAAACAATGCTAATCTCCCTAGAACAAAAGATGCTACCTTTTCTTCTGTGCTAACAGATTCACAAGAGAACTTTCTGCAATCTTATTGACATACTGACTCTTACATAGACTTGGGCATATTTCTTATTGCTTATACCGATAGATGCTTTATTAGAAAAAGACTAACTGACATTGACATAAAATAGACATAAAATTACTTCTATTTTTCCTCTATCTCACTATGTATGACTCGAACTTGTTGTGTGCTCTGTATGGAAGGTTGATGTCCTTCCTTATTGGTGCATGAACCCTAACGACACTTCGTTAAACTATCTCAAATCCTTCTTCCTAGCTTGCCTGGCAAATCCACCCAAGGGACGTTCCCTTTCCACCCTTGATGAGCTCTTCTTAAAGTTCATCTAGCGACTCCACTTTCCCAAGAACCCACTTTTCCCTTTTTCCGCTTTCGTCCCTTGATGAGCCTTGAGCTCATCTGGCGATTCCATTGAGTTATTGTCCTAAGTGATGGAAGGATAGCTTTGTGGCGCTTCCATGAGGCATACAAAGCCCTAGATATTGAGGATGTTTATTAGCATCCGAACAAGTTCCCGATGGATTGGCTTGAATCCATCCCAAAGTTTGATGGCAATCCTTCCTTGGTCATTGCACACATTGTCATGTTCACCCAATTTTTCTTAGACTTAGATTGTGATCAAGATGATGTAATAATAAGGTTGTTTCTATTGTCACTTGAAGAAAATCAGAGAGACTGGCTCAAAAATTCTTGTAAGCCCATATGTATATCTTCTCTAATGGCCATTGTCCGAGAATTCATTATGCATCGGGGCCCTACAACTCAGAATTTTGAAGATATTATTCAGAATCTCGAGGATGCCTTTCTATGTGAAAATATTTTCTATGGCCTTATCGTAGATTTGAAGGAGACCCTCTATCTAAAGTTCAACGAGATAACATTTCTAGAAAAAAAGGATGATAGTAATGAGGAAAGTTTTGAATGCCTCAAGGAAAACATACAGGAAGACAATGAGTTTTGTGAACAATTTCTTGGGCACTGCCATAATAAAAACTTCCTGGTCAAGTTTTGTGTACAAAGAAAAGAATAATACAATGTTATCCTTCAAAATTCTGAGAGGGAGCATACCCTGAACATGGCATGGGAAGTTGTTATTTCCTATTTCGAAGTAAAGTCAATATGTGACACTGTGAAAAATAAATACAGCTACCAGAAAGGCTTTCTGACTCAGGATCAATCATTCTTGATGCCTGAAGAAGTCTACAGACTAGTTAAAGATCAAGATCAGGATGGTCAATTCTTTTATTCTATTGAGGATGAAGACTTGGTTGAAGGTAAGATCCATGAAGAAAGTTTCCAAGAGAAAGAAGATCCTTCTGATGATGAAGCAGTTGCGTTGGCCTGCCCCTTCAACGAAGACATCCAATTTTATTTTCGTCTTGTACATAAAAATGGGAACATGACAAGTTATAATCCTTTTGAAAACTTTGATGATGCTTTATTCCATGATTGTGGAAATGAAGAAAGCTTCCAAAAGGATATTGGTGAAGTTTCTCTTGCAGAAGGTTTGAACGAGACATTGTTATCCACTTTCCCTTTTGAAGAAGATGAATTTGTCCAGTCTTTTGAAGAGGTAATCAACTCATATGATACAGGTAAAATCATGGAACAACCTCTAGATATAGTTGACGATCACATTGATGATTTCATACAGGTTGGGAGTCTTAGATGGGATTTGGGTAGTTTCATTTTTTATAGAGACCCCATTTACAACATTGAAGGTAGCTCTCAAGCAAAAGGGATTGAGTTCTCATCATCAGAGGACCGGTCTTCATGCATGTCTGATTCAAATGTTTGGAAGCCTAGTGATGACATGGTTATAGATTTGTTCTTCCCCTTCAAGGATGACTTATCGTAGAATACTCAGGGTGATCTTTCATCATTCCTTGACATGTACCCTTTTGGGGATGCAAATTTTTTCTGTGAGGATTTTCAGCCATTGTGTTCAGATGTTGATAGACACTAGGTTGTGGCCATCCTGGGGAATTCCAAGGTCCACACTACCAAATGAAATTACTTTCATGTCGATACTTGTTGTGGGGATTTTCAAATAAAGAAGCAACGTTTCTTAAATCCGAGGGAAGAGTTTTTGCATTTCCAGGGTTTTATTATGCCTTTTTTGTCTATTTTGCATAGACAATTCTTTTATGAATCTTAATGCAAAACCAACCTTGGTTTATCTCCTAACTCACCATCATCTGAATCATCAAAATGCCATGAATCTTTTTGCATATAAATCATCCTCTTTTGGTCCAGTGTAAATGCACTACTAATTGTACAAACAAGTTATACATGTTGGAATGATCAATTTACAAATTAAATCCTAAATTATTGATCCTTAGCCAACTTTGGGGAGACAATATAATATATCCAATTTTAATAATTTGGTACTTTGGTTTTACAATGCAATTTTTATCCTTTAAGCACACTAGGTATGTTTATGTCTCAAAATGACAATATAAGTTTATAGACAGGTGTGAAATCACAAACTACAACCTATACAAGATGAACCTCGAAAGTTGGCTCAAATTGGAGATTAGGGCGTGCATTTGAGGTTGAGGCAGTTTTCCCTTCAAATTTAAATTAAATCCCAATTCTAGGTGCATGAAAACAACTTCTCATGTTCTTCAGTTGAACCTTAGATGCATAGGTAAATTTACCGTTTATGGAAACTCCACATTAAAATTTATAAAACAACTTTTGGAGCTACAAGGAAGCTTGGACGTCCTTGTATGTGCATTTTCATTTACTCACTTTGTACATTTTATACCTTGCAAATTACAAGGAAAAAATTGTTTGTTTTGCACAACCACGCTTTTTAAACTTGCAATTTTAAAATAATCAACATGACCAGGTATACTATGATAAACCACATCCCCAACAACTTGTAGAACTCAATTATAAGGTAAAATACAACATTGGGTTACTTTTTACAAAGAGATTTTGGATTTCCAAGATTTTGCTGTGCATCTTTTGCCTATTTTTTCACAAAAGAGTCTTTTATGACTCTTAATGCAAAATTGACCCTGGTTTATCTCCTAACCCACCATCCTCCGATTCATCACAATTCCAAGAATCTTTGTGCATAGAAATCATGATTGTTTGGAGTGCAAATGCACTACTAATTGTACAAATAGGTTATACATGTTGGAATGAGCAATTTACAAATTAAATCCTAAATTCTTGATGCTTAGATAACTTTGGGAATAAATTTTAATATTGCCAAATTTAACAATTTGGCGCTTTGGTTTTACAATGCATTTTTTATTCTTTATGCACACCAGGTAGGTTTATGTCTCAAAATGAAAATATAAGTTTATAGATAGGAGTGAAATCATAAACTACAACTTATGCACAATGAACCACCAAAGTGGCTCAAATTGGAGGCTAGGGTGTGCATTTGTGGCTAAGTCAATTTTCCATTCAAATTTACATGAAATCCCAATTCTATGTGCATGAAAGCAACCTTTCTTGTTCTTCAGTCGAACCTTAGATGCAGAGGTACATTTTTCATTTATGTAACTCCATCTTAAAACTTATAAAACAACTTTTGGAGCTATAGGGAAGCTTGGGCGTGCATTTTCATTTACTCACTTTGTACAATTTAAACTTTGAAAATTACAAGACAACTTTGTCTCTTTTGCACAACCACCCTTTTTAAACTTGCAATTGAAAAATAAACAACATGACCAGGTCTACTATGATAAATCCCATCCCCAACAACTTGCACAACTCAAATATAAGGTATAATACAACATTGGGTTACTTTTTATAAACAGTTTTTGCATTTCTATGGTTTTACTATGCATCTCGTGCCTATTTTTGCACAGAAGAGCCTTTTATGACTCTTAATAAAAAACTAAATTTGGTTTATCTCCTAACCCACCATCCTCTGATTCATCAAAATGCCATGAACTTTTGTGCATAGAAATCATCATTTTTTTTAGTGTAAATGCACTACTAATTGCATAAACATGTTATACATGTTGGAAAGATCAATTTACCAATTAAATCCTAAATTATTGATCCTTAGCCAACTTTGGACGTGTAGTTTAATATTGCCAACTTTAACAATTTGGAACTTTGGTTTTAGAATGCAATTTTTATCCTTTATGCACACCAAGTACGTTTATGTCTCAAAATGTCAATATAAGTTCATAGATAGGTGTGAAATCTCAAACTGTATATTATGCAAGATGAACCACCGAAGTTGGCTCAAATTGGAGACTTGGTCATTCATTTGAGGTTGAGGTAGTTTTCCTTTCAAATTTACATAAAATCCCAATTCTAGGTGCATGAAAACAACCTCTTATGTTCTTCAATTGAACCTTAGATGCATAGGTAAATTGACAATTTATGTAACTCCATCTTAAAACTTATAAAACAACTTTTGGAGCTACAAGGAAGCTTAGGTGTGCATTGTTGTCTCATAAAAAAAAATATGATATATATATATTTCTTGAAGGTACATTCAGACATTATTAAAAAGATGAATTAAAGATCACTTAAAGATTGCAGATAACCACTAAAGATCACAACAAGCATCACATATAATACAAGTATGAGTAAAAAAAAAAATTATCTTCCATTAATTTGTCATAAATATAGAAGGATACTCACACGACAGACATCACAGATATACTCTCTGTTACAAAACTGGTCAAGTTGTAATACAAATTCTACAACTTTCTCCTCTACAAAGATTCCTCCCGAGGAATCTCTAATAGGATTCTCCTTTTCTATCTCTCTACTTACAACCTTATATGTTATATTCCCCATTGGGACCACCGTGATCCATAGGTTTCTTATATAAATGGATCATAACTAACTTTACATGTATTCGCAGGTCCTCCAGCCAATTGTTACAACCTTATATATTATGTTTCCCATGGGGACTATTATGGCACAAATTGTAGGTTGGGTAAAGCCCAACCCAACCACCAAAATGGCAACAACTTAGAGAGAACCTACCCACTGTCACCTTAGGCAGGTGTTCCCATCACTTTATAGGTGAGGAAGTCACCTCAAGGGGGGAATATGGGTGACCCTAGGGGGGAAATGAGATGTATGGATGAATAGCCCTAAAGGTCAATTCTAGATGGTAAAGGGAACTTGGTAACAAGTCTAGGGAAAGGCTTAGGGTTGCTAATGCTTTCAATGATCTGCCAAGAGAAGAATACATGCCCGAGACACAATGAAAACCAAGTATACAATGCAATATGTTAGGTGGACAATCAAGTTAATATTTATATCCCTAATTGCAACAATAATCAGTGGTATATATCAACATATAAAAGATAATAAGGGCTGCCAAATAAGTGCTAAAAATACAATTGAATAAGCAAGAAACAATCGTGTAAAGACTAGTTCAACTAAACAATCATAGAGCAAGACTTTAGAAACAAATCAAGGTTGTCACAAAAAGCTTACTGCAGTGATATTTACCAGCCTTATGGCTGTAGCAAACCAAGCTTTATAACAAAAAATTAAGCCAATGAAAATCACTTCAAACTAGCTTAAAAAGTATGTGAGGGTTAGTAGTTCGTTAGGGCAAAGTTATAGCCAATTCCTGGGGTTAGTTTAGGAGTTATCTAGGGATAGAGGGTTAGATTTTTGCAGCCTTAATGGATGTAGGTTAGTTTTGTAACAAAAACAAATTTTAGTGGATGAAAGAGGACGCCTCAAGGAGACAAGATATCCTAGGGCCCATGGAACAACGTCCGAGTGAGAGAACTTCAAAACATCAGCTTTTCATGTTTATCAATGCAACGTTCTATTTCTCCAATGCAACGACTAGTGCCTTTGATTATGGGTTAGTTGGGTCAAGAGAAAAGAACAAGAGCTACTACCTCCTTGGAGGTATACATGCTCTTATTCCCTAAGGCAAGTAACTTGGCTAGGGTTTAATACTAAGGGGTGTATATCCTTATACTTCCTTAGCAAACCCTTCCAAACAAAAAATCTATGCTTAAAATTTATGGTGGAGCTAAAGTACGGGTATATGCACTTATACTCCCTACCTAGCCTTATCAAAATTAACCTTGATCTTGAATTACAAATGATAGCAATAAGTAAAATGTCTTACCAATCCAATAACAACAAGATGAACCATAAGATGCCAATATAAACCACCACAATAGCTAGAAAAGACCTCTAAGAGCTAGTGCATCATCATCATCAAATCCACAACCAAAGAAACACCATACCATAGCACGAGAGAACAAAAACCTTCAAGGATAACGAATATTTCAGTCCTTATCTCTTCACCATGGGAGAGTTATGATTCAAAATGAGATTTCACGATCTCTAATTTTACAAAATGTCTATCACATAGTTTTTCCACATTAGCAAGGGTAAAACATAAGATAAGGGGTCCACAACCATTATCTTACCCCTTGCAACAAAATAATATTAAACAATTTATCTTAAAACTCACTTTTACACAAAAGAAACCCTAGAATAAGGTGGCGTCACCCCTTTAGGGACGTTTTGGCACTTTGAAGAAGTCGTTGGGGTAGTAGATGCATGGCTAGGCCTCCAAATACGAGTTGTCACTCATCCAAATACTCTCTTGATGATTTTCAAGATTCCTTCCTTCAAGGTATGCCACATGTCATCAAGCAACACCTTCACCACCAAACCCTAGCCCTCTAGGTGACATCAAGCCCTTAAAAGTTACATTTTTCCTCTCCTAGGAAAAATGTTTGGCATGTGAGGGCTAGGTCACATCATCCATGATGTCTTCTAGGCCTTCAAAGAAAATTCATCATGATTCGACATGTGGGCCCTTGGAAACCAACCAGTGGGCTTCAAGCCCCATGGAAGCCCAAGCTAGGCTTGTTCTTCCAAAATTGTCTACCAGCTAGACCCTACAAAGACAAATAAGCATGCCCTCCAAAGATATCAAGTCAAAATATCATGGTGAGTAAATCAAATCAATAAATGAGCCACCTAAGCATGTGAATCAAAGATTACCCGGTCAAACAAATAAGTGCCCAAATACTTTATGCAACTTGCCAAGMTTGGGTATGGGAAGGTTGACGAGCTGTCCTATTGGGTATATCTTTCCCTAGGTCAAGGAGTGTCTCCTAAGTGATTCCTCTCTAATCCATGTGAAGTAKATGAAGTGGTTATAGATAAAGGCTCACTGGGMACGAGGTTCATGACATACAAGGGGTTGTAGTGTCTCATTCATGGGTGCCTTTGTAGAGGGTGTGTGGCACCTTCGTTTGCAATGAACTTTTTCCAAGCCCATCCTCTTTCCATTTTTTGTTTCTTTCATGTTTTAAAGGACGCATTTAAGGCCACTGTCCTGGCGTGGTGTCCAGATAATGACAATTTCACTCGCAAATACCTTGCATAAATGAGAAGGCTAGCTCGTGATGAGACCCCCTTTCTCTCAGTTGTGTAACTGAGAGCCACTACCCTGGCTTGGTGGCCATATTATGGTAATGTCATATCACTATATACCCATGAGAATGATAGGTCGACCTAAGATGAGACCTCCTATCCTCCAACTAACCCCTTAACCATTCTCTATCATTTATTATTGTAGATCCCCCTTTTCTTATAGATAAGTGTTTCATTTCTTTCTCGGGGGATCCCTGGGCGAAGCATCTGGAAGGTCTATATATAGGATTTTATCTTTTTAGCCAACAACAATCCCTCTGGGTCTTCAGCCCCTTCTTCCCATGGAATGAGGCACAACCCCTTCTTGGGTCAATACACCTTAAAATACCAGGGGACGAGGAAATGGAAAGTGGTAAGTGTGGTTGGGAACAATACAATGGCTCTTTAAGGGAGTTCCTAGTAGAAAACCCATTCATGAGGGAGACCACTTACTAGGGAACTATGTCAACCACCAAGGTGAAACAAGGCAAAATGCATAATGTCCAAGTAGATGTCATGAAATATAAAGAAATCTAAGATACAACATGCTCAAAATGCCTCAAATATTGAAATGACACTCACCATAATACATGACTTGTACCTYATGGAGCAAGGCCCAGTTCCTTTTCGGAAGCCAACTAGTGTGGTGGATGCACTAACAATGGATCAAATGTGGTGACAAAGCAGTATTATGTATGTGMAAGTGGACATTGTTGGTCATGTAGTCCCTCAGCACTCTATATATGCAACTCGAGGGCCTCGAGACACAAAMTACTTAGTTATCCCCAAAAATGGAGATAACAGGGACCATTGTGACCCATAGGTCGCTTACACAAATGGATCATAACTRTCTATACATTTATTCAGAAGTCCTCRAGATAGATGTTACAACTTTGAGGCAATGCTTAGTACTTGAGTCCCACTCTGCCTTGTTGTATCCAGTCTTCCRTTGCAATCAATACTCAAAAGGGTGTTGTATCTAGTCACCAACTTCACACTGTGGTTGGGTATTGAAGCAAATTACAGTGCCAATGGGTTCCAAACTTGGTAGTGCACCGAAGGGTATAATGGAAGATACAAAATGCGGTATGAATATGTAGGGTGCACCGCTAGAAGGAAAGAGAGCAGGGGAAGTATTGGGGATGAGCTTGAGGCAGAAGACTATGGTGGGGATGGACATGATTGATACCAAAAACGTATAGGTTTGCCAATTTCAATGGTATTATTCCTAAGAAAATATTGCGGTATCCTATACCTGGGTCAAACACCTTCAACCTACCATTTGGCATGACTAACCCGGACATATTCCTTCTCATGAGCTACTTTGTTTCCTATCTCCTTGTACTGTTGCAGTCCCTTGAAACCATTAGCATCATCGATGCCTCCCCTCAAGATGTGATCCATTTGCTTTGGTCCTCCTATTGCTACTGAAGACCCCCCTTTCTTTGTCTTGCGGCCTCTTGGACTGTCGACGTCGATGGAGAGTGATTCTTCTTGACCGGTGGCACCATTCACATATGGGTGAAGTATTTTGTCCTCTGATTCGACCACCTAAATCCTTCCCAAGTTTCCCCCATGGTGGTGTAGTCTAAATGTTCTACATTTAATTGACATTTTTCACCTCCATTTGGTGATCTAAATCTAGGCAAAATCACACTTTATGTTGTTTAACTTGCATTTTTGAATGCATAAATAGATGCGACATCCTGAGAAACCCTTGGGGAACTCGGATTACACTGACTTAATCACTCAAAGGGATATTTATTATTAAATGGACTACTGTCCCTTCATTATACAAAGGGTAAGTCTAGGACATATCAATACTGATCAGGACCAACCATCATATGAATTTAGAGATCACATTAACAAACATTTGACTTGAAATTCACTCATAGCCTATTTGGTGGCACAAATTATATGGGTTAGGTATTGTCCAACCCGCCCACATCATGGAAACTTATAATATGTACTATGTTCATTTATTGATCGTTGTACTTACCAATCATATCTCTTTTCCATTCATGTTTAATTGGCGTCTGGAGGCAGAGCAGGCATTATTAGGCTGTGCCTAACATTTTTAGCTCCCATAGCTAGCATAATTGATGTCTTGATCTAGACAACATGGGCATAATTAGCCCGAGCCATACATTTTTAACCCTCATAACAAGCATAATTCATATATCGATCGAGATAATGTGGGAATAATAATCCCATGGTAGACATTTGTACCCCCCTAGATGGCATAGTTAAGGTCGAATTAGGTGTCAAACACACCTATGACACAAAACGTTTCTAACATGGCAGTGCCAACAAGGCAGGGCATGGGGAAATGGTGGTCACGAAGGTGATGCCATTGGTCTTGAAAATCATCGAATATGAGTCGTAAATATGAAAAATAATACGTTACATCGAAGGTCCAACAAACATCGGCGGAACAAGAAAAAAATAATGAAATTTTGATAATTAATGGGTAATGCTGGACGGTAAAGTGGATTTTGTCTGTAGAACACCCCATCCAACTTAAACACCATATGTAGTAGTGGATGTAAGAGAATCTTTTCCATGACCATTTAATATTGATTTGTCAAAGTTATGGGCCTTGTGGTACTTCCTAACAAGATGTTAACAAGTTTGATTTTGAAAAGATTGGAAATATGGAACAAATTTCATATACGTGTACCTCTTCCTTCTAGTTGTTTTTCTGAGTTTTTGCAGTTCTAATTTGGCTTGGACTTCCATGCATGACTGGGATGGATTCCTAGATAACTAAACCTCATCTTACTTAGCGCCAATTAATGATTCAAAGTGGATGCACTCGTGTAGCTTTAAAAGGGCAAAATATTCGAGTTTTGGCCAATTCGGGAAAGATTTACCTTTTTCTCACAAATTATGATGATGGAAGTTGTGATTTTTTTATATAAGAACTAGAAATATATGTTTAAATGCTTAGAAAAATCTCAATATCCAGTTTGTAGTTTGAGAGATGTGGGTTGAATATCAAAGCCCTTTTTATGGGTAATTTGGGGTATGATTTCCACTTCAATAGAACATTATTAACCTTGAAAAAATAGTGTTCATATCCTCAGGATTTTTAGTTGGTTTCTTATGATTAGTTTTTATATCCTGTAGTGACTTATTTGGTTTTGTTTTATAAAGTTTTGGGGTTTTTAGGGTTGAGATGAAGGTTTAAAGGGGGTGTAAATAGTAATGGAAGTTTAATTATGCCTATTTAATGAGTTCATGATGCCAAAATAATGATTTAGAATAAGATATATATCTCTCTAATTTCTTTGTTAGCCTATTTGAAGAAGGCTAACTCAAATAAGGCTTGTAGCCTGTTATCGCACAAATTGTAGCTTGGGAAAATCCCAATCCAAACCAAACCACAAAGGTGTGAAAACTATGGGAGTATACACCCACTGTCACCTTAGCTAAAAAATCCCCTCACTTTAGTGATGATGAAATCACCACAAGGGGGGAAATCCCGGGTGACCCTAGGGGGATTGAGACAGAAAGTCAAATATTATAAGAGGATGCCCCTAAAGGTCGAAATTAGGAGATGGAGAGAGGCTTGATAAAGAGTCTTGATGGTTGTTGAATGATTTTCCATGGTTGTATACCAGCAAAATAGTGCCAACACTACCTAGAACAAGACAATAGATGATAAACAATGCCTTTAACTAGTGGGGAATCAACAATAAATCTTGTTGTCCCAAAATTGCAAAAGTATGGAAATATATTTTTTGTGGTAAACAAGTTAGATCAGAAGCAAATTATACTACCAAAATCTAATGCAAGATGATAGAAACAAAGCTAGCAATGACTAGATAAATTCCCAATAGTTAGAGCAAGATTTGGTAGCATTTAAGGGGTTGTTAATCAATGTTATCATAAAGTATTATAACATGTCCCACAATGAATATAGTGATCTCGTTGTTGATGATGATGATCGATATCTTCACTCATGGAAACCCAACAACCCCCCTCAAATGCCTCTTCTCACTCTTGATCAACAAAGCACATCACATCCAATCAACATAGTCTTTGGGAAAAGGTAAGCCAACGTCATCATAAGGCACATCAGTCCTTCTTTCATATAGATTTTTGTGCTTAATATACTAGGCATGTGAATGAGGATCATTTGTTGAAGTTGGATAATGAATCATAAGTTCAAGAAGTTATGTGTGTTTCCATGTTTCACCTTGGTGGCCATTATTTGTACTCTAATCTCGTGTTTCCACTCCCAAGGAAAAGGAGTATTAGTGGGGGCCCTCACAAGGGTATGTTATGTTTCCCCGACATACTTAAAATTTACCATCCTCGATCTTGTCATAGTGTACTAACTTCAGTAATGGGTCATGGCTCATTCTCTCATGAGAAGAGGGGCTAAAGGCCCAAATGTTGATTGTAGTTGCTAGTAAAAGGGGATAAATAAAGAATGTTATAAAAGAAAGAAAGAATGATATAGCAAGGAATTAAAAAAAAAAACTAGTCCATACTTGAGTTCTACTCTTTCCACGTTCTCCCTAGTCCCAAAGCAATGAATGCTAATGCTTGGAACCTTATAACTAGGACTTTCAAATTAATAAAAGGACAATATAAAGGGAAGATTAAGGGGTTGGAAAATGAAGTTCCTAGAAAGTGGTAAATCAAGAGCAAGTGCACCCACAACAAAGGTTCTCATAGAGATGGAACAAATGATTCCATAAGCCATGAAGTAAGTCCAACATTTTTCATTATCACACTTACTCTTGAAGGGTTCTTTTCTTTTCTTCCCTCGGGATGTATCCCTCTACTTGGGTCTTTTCTTTCCTATTTTGGTTGCCACACCTAATAGGGTATGATGATGGTCCTTCAATACTTAAACTGTCCAACTTACATAAAGTCTCTAGCTAATGTGAAGTTTGAAGGGGATATTTGATGTGAATTGTTTATGAGGCTTCTATGCTAAGCAAAAACTTACTCTATATGATTTAAAGGCTCTTATACCTTGTGAATATTAGTTTTACTTGAATCCATACTTTGATTTGATTTGGATGCACCTAACATGGTTCTTTTAGGGATATCCCCTGCTTTCACCCACGACATCGGTTAGCAGCGAAATTGACTTTGAGAGTGAGAAAAAATCTCAACAACTTTTAAAATGAAATTAGCAACTTCTAAATAAATAACAATGGCTCGGAAAAGAGGGTTGTCGATTTTCAATTATCAAATGGATATATAGGCATGGATAAAAAGTTGTTGGACTGGTTTACTGACCCATGGGGACAATATTCATATAAGACGTGCTCAAACCATAAATTGTAGGGAGTTCTCTTTGATAAAAAATACACAAACAACCACTAAAATTACAATACACACCATTAACCATTCATTAAGTTATTGTGAAAATATTTCCACCCATAGACAACAAATTCAAATATGAAAAACCCACACATAACTCAAAATTTACCTTGGAAACCCAAACGGGGAAACCAACATTCTTTTGTCTTTGGCTGGGCTCTTTATTATTTAGCAATGGGCAAGTTACAGTCTCTTTGGTTCAACTCTATGCTCCTCAATGACATCTGGGAATCATCTCTACATCATTCCCATCCAAATAACCCCTTTCTCATTGTAGGGAAACATGATATAGAAGACTGATTCAATTGGGAGGATAGTTGGAAGGTCAAGCATTCCCAGTGCTTCAGATTCTCTCCAGTCTGTTATCTCTCAAACTATAGGTTAGAGAAACCCGACCCAATCCACGAGATAGTGATGAATGTGGGAGAGTCTACCCACTGTGACCTTAGATAAACCCTCCCCTCACTTTAGTGAAGGAGAAATCTAACACAAGGGGGGAATCTTAGGTGACCCTACGGGGAAATGAGATGGAAAGTGATTTTATGGAAGTGATGCCCCTATAGGTCAAACTACTAAGTGGAAAGTGGCTTGGAAACAAGTCTCAAAGATGGTTAATGGTTTACAAGTGTCTGAGGACATGCAAAAGATACTTATACATGCCCGAGACATAAGAAGAGACAAGTATACAAGCTTAAAGATTAAGTGGACAAGCAATTTAATCTTGTTGTCCCAAGCTACTACAGTAAACAAGAATATATATCAGCGAGGAACAAAGCTAATTACTGGAGATATAACCACTCAAAGCATAAGAGATTTATTGAGAAATGAAGCATAAAACAAGTATATTAGTTCCCGATACTTTAAAACAAACTTTATTGGTGTTAGAGGGCTATTGTATGAATTTTTCAGAGTATGTTTGTAACAACCATGTGGTTGTATCAAATATTTGCTACAACAACAAGTTTGAACCACAAAAATAAGCAAGTAATCTGACAAAAAGTTGACCAATTAGCAATAGAATGATAACAATGGTTCACTAGAAAATTTCCACAGTTGAAATGCAAGTTAAAATGAAAAATATAGAGTAGTTTTTTTCATCCCTAATGGTTGAAGATTTTATTCAGTTATAGCTCCAATAATACTAGGCCAATAAGGATGCCCTAGAGACTTTAGCAAGATTAAAACATCAAGGAAAGATTCCAACTTGAACAAAATCAAAATATCTCTAAATCACGTTTACAACTTCAAGGAATTTATTTCTCCATTGCAAATAAATATTAGTGCCTTTCCAAATGGGTTATGGAGTCTTCTTCTATTAAGTTAGGTCTACTAAATCTCAATGGGTTTAATCCCTTTTACTCCCTTGAGATAGCAACCCTAACAAGGTAAAGTCTAGGAGGGTGTAAACCCTTTTGCTTCTCCTAGCAACCTTTGCAATAGCCTCTTCAACAAACAATAATGACAAAACTTGGTGGAGGTTGTAAACACTTATAGTCCTCGAAGGATCTAGCCAATAAAAACCATGGAACAAGAAATAAACCTAACAAAGTGTAGATTTTCCTTACCAATTCCAAAAAATGACAAGACCAACCCTAGTTACCAATGCATTTTTCACCATCAAAGCAAGAGAAAGAGCCTCTAAGGGATAATGGGCCACTTCATTCCATAAGACAAGAGCTAAACCATATCACAAGAGAGATAGATAGAGAATAAATTTTCCCAAGTGGGGCGCAAATTTCAGCCAATTAGTCTTCTCACAATGGGAGAGCTATGATAAAATGAAATAAATAAGTTTGATCCTAATTTATACAAAAGTTCTAAAAAGTGTTTGTCCACATAAGTTAGGGTAAACCACAAAATAAGGGAGCCTTCTCTCTTTATTTTTCCCCTTTACAAAGTAATTTGACTTCAACTTTTAAAAATGCACAAAAGAAACCCTAAAAGGTGATGTCATCTCCTCAAGGAGTGACATTTTGGCACTTTGATCAAGTCGTTGAGCTTGAGGATGAAATCGTTGGGCCTCCAAAGGCTTTCCCGACATGCACTAGGCTCATCTTTATCATGCAAAGGGTCTTCCTCCTCCCTATTATTACACGAATTGTAGGTTGGGCAAAGCCCAAACCAACCACCAAAATGGCGACAACTTAGAGAGCACGTACCCACTGTCACCTTAGAAAGGTGTTCCTTCCACTTTAGAGGTGAGGTAGTAACCTCAAGTGGGGAATCTTGGTGACCTTAGGGGGAAATGAGATGGAAAATGAGATGTATGGATGGATTCCCCTAAATTTCAATTCTAGATGGTAAGGGGAACTTGGTAACGAGTCTTGGGAAAGGATTAGGGTTGCCAATGCTTTGAGTGGTCTGCCAAGAGAAGAATACATGCCCGAGACACAATTAAAACCAAGTATACAATGCAATATGTTAAGTGGACAAGTAAGTTAAGCTTATTTTCCATAATTGCAACAATAATCAGTGATATATATCAACATATAAAATTTAATAAGGACTACAAAATAAGTGCTAAAATCCAATTGAATAAGTAAGAGACAAGCTAGTAAATACTAGTTCAACTCAACAATGATAGAGCAAGAATTTAGCACCAAAGCAAGGGTGTCACAAAAAGATTACTTCCGTGATATATATCAGCCTTATGGCTGTAGAAAACCAAGCCTTATAACAAAAAAATTAGCCAATTAAAATCACTTCAAACTAGCCCAAAAAGTGTTCTAGGGTTAGTATTTGTTAGGGCAAAGTTATAGCCAATTCCTAGGGTTAGTTTAAGAGTTATCTACGGTTATAGAGTAATATTTCTGCAGCCCTAATGGTTGTATGTTTGTTTTGTAACAATAGAAAGTTTTAGTGGGTGAAAGAAGACGCCTCAATGAGGCAACATAGCATAGGGCTCAAGGAACAATGTCCAAGTGAGAGAACTTCAAAGCATCAATTTTTCATGTTTATGAACGCAACGTTTTATTTTTCGAGTTCAATGACCAGTGCCTTTGATTATGGGTTAATGGGGTCAAGAGTAAAGATCTAGAGTTATGATCCAGGGGATCAAAATATGCTCAAAAATCAAAGTGCTCATAATTTCTTGAAAACAGACTCATGCGTAGGCCTCATCCTCACGATCCCAACGCAACTTGAATAGGTTCAAACAGATGTCGTATGTGAGAGATATTACGCTATGTCCACTTTGCCAAATATGCAAATTTTTGCTGACTGTATAGTCCGTATAGGCCACGTGGCAGCTGACCGTATAGTCAGTACATACCATACAACTGACGTGGTAGGGTGACATGGATTGATGACTGGGGAGAGGTGTTGACGTGGCAATGTGTGTTGGCTTGTACATGGACCAACTAGTGGTCGACGCGTGGCGGTTATGTGGAAAATAATATAGTGCCATGTGGCACCCCCTCCATTCTTAAAAGTAAGTGGAGTCCGCGGGGGTGGAACTCACGACCTCCGGGCAAGTGACAAAGTTCTCGCGTGGGCTTGGCTACCAGCCTGCTCACTGGTGTGTCTTAATCCTATAGTCGAGAACTAGTATATAATCTTGAAAATGGATTCATCTGGATGCAAAAAGGGTTGGGGCTATGCCCCAACCCTTGGATTCAACCACAACATATATCCATAGCACAGAACCAAGGAGCGCAGGGGAACCAGCGGTGCTAAGCCTGCAGACACTTGACATTACGATATGACCATGCACGGTGAGATCCAATGATCAGTCCACAAGTGCGGGAAATAGGTCGGCGCTAGGCCACATGGCGACCATGCGACCAGGACCTTCGACAATTAAGATGCTTGGTGCGCTAACCATTCGACATAATGCCACCTTCTACGGAATGGGTGYGGTGTTGGGTTTTTGGCACGGGAAACGGTTGTGAGCTAGGTTAGTCACACACAAGTGTGTTTTGGTGAGGAGAGACAACAAAGAATTGGGAGAAAACTTCCAGAGTTGTATTTTTCTCAGTTTTTGGCCAAACCAGGTGCAGGAAGAGCCCAACTATGGGTTTTTGGACATTCTGGACCCACCGGAGCCATCAATTTTTCATTTTAAGCATTGTAAGGCATTGATTTTGACATTTTTAGCATTAATGAAAAAGATCCATTGGAAGCTGGACTAGCAGATGTATCCCAAGAGAGGGGCGAACTCCTTTATCATTTTGTTGTGTTAATGTGTTTACTTTGATAACTGTTATGTCTATTTCTGTTGCTCATGATTAAGTAAAAACTCATTAATTTTTATGTGTTTGTAACTTGATCCTATTACCCAAGCACATACAAATTACACTTGAAATTTTAAAGAGACTGAATCCTTTTCATTTTCAGATCAAGCTACTACTTCCTTTGGGGTATAAATTCTCTTTTTCCCCAAGGCAAGTAACCTAGATAGGGTTTAATACTAAGGGGTGTAGATCCTTGTAATTCCTTAGCAAACCCTTGAAAACAATAATTTTATGCTTAAAATTTATGGTGGAACTAAAGTAGGGGTGTATGCACTTATACCCCTTTCTTAGCCTTAGCAAAATTAACCTTGATCTTGAATTACAAATGATAGAAATAAGTAAAATGTCTTACCGATCCAATATCAACAAGATAAATGATTACATGCCAAGATAAACCACCACAATAGCCAGAAAAGACCTCCAAGATCTAGTGCATCATCATCATCAAATCCACAACGAAAGAAACACCATACCATAGCACAAGAGAACAAAAAGATTCAAGGATAGCAAAAGTTTCAATCCTTAGCTCTTCACAATGGGAGAGTTATGATTCAAAATAAGATTTCATGATATCTATTTATAGAAAATATCTATCACATAGTTTATCCACATTAGAAATGTAAAACATGAGACAAGGGGTCCACAACCCTTATATTACCCCTTGCAACACAATAATATTAAACAATTTATCTTAAAACTCACTTTTACACAAAAGAAACCCTCAAATAAGGTGATGTCACCCTTTTAGGGAACATTTTGGCACTTTGAAGAAGTCGTTGGGGTAGTAGATGCATGGCTAGGCCTCCAAATGCCACTTGTCACTTATCCAAATCCTCTCTTGATGGCCTTCAAGTTTCCTTCCTTCAAAACGTGCTACATGTCATCAAGCAACACCTTCATCACCAAACCCTATCCCTCTTAGCGACGACAAGTCGCTAATAGTGGTGTTTTTCCTCTCCTAGTCAAAACTTTTGGCATGTGAGGGCTACACGATGTCATCCATGATGTCTTATAAGTCTCCAAAGGCAAGTCACCGTGACTCGACATGTGGGCCCTTGGCAACCAACTTGTGGGCTTCAAGCCCCATGGAAGCCCAAGCTAGGCTTGTTCTTCCAGAATCGCCCACCAGCTAGGTCCTGTAAAGACAAATAAGCATGCCCTCCAAAGATCTCAAGTCAATATATCATGGTGAGTAAATCGGATCAATAAATTATATAACTACACATGTGCATCAAAGATGACCTGGTCGAACAAGTAAGTACTGAAAGACATTATCCAACTTGCCAAGCTTGGTTATGAGAGGGTTGACGAGGTGTCTTATTGGGTAGATCTTTCCCTAGGTCAAGGAGTGTTTCCCATGTGATTCCTCTCTAAAACATGTGAAGTAGATGAAGTGGTTATGGATCAAGGCTCACTGGGTATGGGGTTCATGACATACAAGGGGTTGTAGTGTCTCATTCATGGGTGCCTTTGTAGAGGGTGTGTGGCACCTTCATTTGAATGCACTTTTTCCAAGCCCATCCTCTTGCCATTCTTTGTTTTTTTCATGTTTCAAAGGATGAGTTGAAGATCATTGTCATGTCATGGTGTCCAAATAATGACGGTGTCACTCACAAATACCTTGCAGAAATGAGAAGGTTGGCTCATGATGAGAGCCCCTTTCTCTCAGTTGTGTAACTGAGAGCCAATACCCTGGCTTTGTGGCCAGATGATGGTAATATCACACTACTAGATACTCGTGATCATGATAGGTTGACTCATGATGAGACCTCCTATCCTCCAACTAACCTTTTAATCATTCACTATCATTTATTCTTATAGGTCGCCCTTTTCTTACATAAAATCATTTCATTTCTTTCTCGGGGTATCCTTGGGTGAAGCATATGGAAGGTCTATATATAGGATTTTATCTTTTTAGCCAACAACAATCCCTCGGGGCCTTCAACCCCATGTGTGCGGGCCATGGTATCCAACTTGTGGGCTTCATGCCCCAAGGATGCCCAAGATAAACTTGTTCTTCCAAAACTGTCCACCAAGAAAGGTCCTGCAAAGACAATGAATATGCCCTCCAAGGATATCAAGTCAATAAAATATCCACCTAAGCATGTGCATAAAAAAACCACCTCATAAAATTAAACAAGTGCTCAAAGACCCTATGCAACTCGCCAAGTTTAGGTATGGGAGGGTTGACAAAGTGACCTATTGGGTGAAACATTCCCTAAGTTAAGGAGTGTTTCCTAGGTGGACCCCTCTCTAAACCATGTGGAAAAGATGAAGTGGTGGGGGAAAAACTTTTGGGCATGGCATTCATGACATACATGGGATCGTAGTGTATCATTTATGGGTGCCTTTGCAGAGGGTGTGTTTCACTTTCGTTTTCAATGCATCCTTTTTCCAAACCCATCCTCTTTCATTTTATTTGTAAATTTCCAAGTTGAAGAAAATGTGTGGGGATTATACCTAATCATGAAAAACATTGCCCACACATTACTCTACCCTGGCCATCATGCTTCCCCAAGTTGAATCCAATAAGGGGCACAAAAAGGAAATGCATATCCCACAAACGCTCTACCCTGGTTAGTATGGTTATTAGTTTGCATTTATTTATCTTACAGGTCCCTTATTTTTCTTGAGAGAAACATTTCATTATTCTCGGGATACTTGGGAGAGGATCTTGAAGATTCATAATATGGATTTTATCTTTTTGCAGCTACATTCCCTCTGGGCCTTCAACCCCCTCTTCCCATGAAATGAGGGACAATCCCTTGTTGGGTCAGTACAATTGAAAATCCCAAAAGATAAGAAGATGAGGGGATGAAGCGTGGAAAATGACAAATATGGTCTAGAATGACACGATGACTCATTAAGGAAACCTCCCAGTAGAAAACCTATCCATAAGGGTGACCACTTACTAGGGCACAATGCCAATCACCAAGGTGAAACAAGGAAAAAAACATAATTTCCAAGCGGACGTTACCTAATCAAAAGCAATTTTAAATGCAACATAATCAAATGCCTCAAATATTGAAATGACACTCACCATAATACCTGGCTCGTACCTCATGGAGCAAGACCCAATGTCTTCCAGAAGCAAGCTGATGTGGTGGATACCATCATGATGAGTATGAGATGTGTGGTGGTGAAGTGGTCCTTTTTCTGTGCAAGTGGATGCTACCAGCCATCTGTTTCTCGTTACTCCATGTATGCAACTTGAGGGCCTTGAAGCATCACCTCCTTAGTTATCCCTAGGAATTGGGGATAACACAACCTATTTCTCTTTTTTTTTTCTTTTTTTTTTTGTATTTTCTCCCACCTAGAAAAGGTCTCCCGAATGTCTCATTATTTCATTACGTACAACCATATACTACTCGACTTTACATATCAATTCGACTCTAGACTACATTATATACAATGGTAGACATCGATTGTGATGGAAGAGGGTCCTTTACGCCAACAAGTTAATCTCTTCTTAGTCCACATCCTTAAAAATTTCTTGTGTTGATCATCTTAGAGTCTCTACGGAAAACCAATTTTTCTTGTTGGATCTAATTCAGATCGTCTCTCCACCTTGGACACTCGGCCTTTTTGACGATGACATCATATTATAGGGTTATATGATGTTGGGGTTTTCTTGCCACTTAGATACCACATGCTGACTTGAGTTGTGATAGGGTTCTTGATTATGGTCTTCAACCTTGCTTTCACTACTAGATGATGACATGTGACCTTCAGAGGCCTCCTTCACCTTCTTAAGGGCTTGAGATTACCATAGGTCTCACCTTGTGATGTATTATTTGCATGTTTTATCATTATAGAGGCTATTTTGAGGGGTTGACCCCACTTCTAACATGGATTATTTTTTATTTTACTCAATTATGTGGAAAAATAGTGCTTGGTTACCTCATATAAATAGAGGAAGCACTCAAACTTATTCATCATCACTCTCACATTTGTGAGATACACCTGTAGTTGTCTCTTCCCTTCTCTTTTTCGCTAGGACTACTTTTGTGCACCACTTGAAGGAAGAGTTTTATTGGATGTTTGTCTCTTGTTAATAAATGGATGGTGAATTATGGTTTCCTCATGCATGCACTTGACCTAGTAAGTATTCTTGTTCAAGTTTATTGCTTGTGTGGTATATTTTGGTAAATGTTCTTTTAGAGGCTTAATTTTTGCATGTTACCTTGTATGCTTGAAACCTAGGAGGAATTAAGAGGTTTTAACCCCCTCTCTACTTTCATTTATCTCTCATTGTTTAAACAATAATACTTTATTCTAGGGCTTAAGAGTATTTATACCCTGGGGTTCTTGTCTTGGCTAGTTTAAGTCCTAGGGATTAAGAGGATTTATCCCCCTAGGGTTTGATCTAGTCCAATTGAAATCTTGTTGCTAGAGGTTAGAGAAGAAAATGACACCTAGGGTTTATGAGGCTATATGCCTTAGGGTTTGTTTTTAAGAAGTTGGTATTAGGGTTTATGAGGTTATATGCCATAGCTTGATCTTCTTTCTCTTGCACCTAGCAATTTTCATGGTGTGTTCCTTGACTCGATTGACCAAGAAAGAGAAATAACACTAGTCTTGTTGATTAAAACTAATGGTTGAAACCATATCTTCAATTAAACACACTCTCCATTTGTTACACAATATTAGGATCTTGTGGAAGGCTTTGGACAAATACAAATTATGTGATAACAAGCCTGAAATCAACCTTCTATTGAAGGTATAAAGTATTTATTCATGGGATTAGGATCCTTAACCTTAAAACCCCTAAAGCTATCCTATTTTAAAAAAATCATGCCCTACATTTTATATATGCTATCTGGTTGTCAAGCTAAAATAATGAAAGTGAGAACATGGCTTAATTTTTCATGCTATGTTGAATGGAATGGATTATGCCAATTATGCTTAGATAACATAATCTTGAAAATGTTTTAGGGGGTACATTATTATTCCTTGTATTTTTCTTGCATGGAAAAACTTGGATCTATGTTGCATTGCACAAAGGAAAATTTATTCTAGGGTTATAATTGAAAGATTTCACGCTTGTATTGAGTTGTTTAGAGAAATGTTTATTGAGACTTTCCAGAATTTTCCTTCAAAGAACAAAATCTTGACTTATGTTGGTTAGTGTAATGGAAAACATTGTCATTGCATGCATAAATTGAATGGCTTAGTGTTGATATGGTATAACAATATGAAAAATTTATTACCATACCTCTAACAATATGGAAACTTTATTACCATACCTCCAACAATATGGAAAATTGATTACCATACCTTTTCCATCAGTGCACATTTAGACTAGAAATCCCTATCTTTTGTTGTGGATAAGAAGGTATCTTACACACTGCCTCCTATACCCTCCCTCCCCCAAAAAAAGAAAAAAAAAAGAAAATGGTTAGTTTAACTCCCTTCCCCCCACCACAACATGTATACCTCTAGTTTAATTTTAAAACCTTCTCAACCCCTTAATACCATCCAATATAGTCAATTGCCTTTTATCTATTTTTAATACCCCTAGTATGCACCCACATGATGTGATATTGGTTTTTTGGTGAATCTTCCCGTGCTTATTACAAGCCGGTGACTAATAACCTTTTTGAAGGTTTGATATAACATTCTTGCCAAAGATTTAGCCTTGCAGGTACATTTCCTCTTTCCACAAATTATTAGCTTAGAGAAAGCATGTTTTAATTAAAGGCCACTTTATCTTGAATAATGTTGTCATTTTAGAAGGTATGGAATGGGAAAGACACTTGAGCCTAAAATCCCTTTCCATTAATCCTTACTTTGGGAAAGCTTATGATGATGTGGAGTTACATTTCATTCTAGCAATCTTGACTGGGTTTTGGTCAATTTTTTCTTTGAGCAATAGAGACATATTTTCATGTGTGTCTTCTTGTCTTTTTATAAGTTGAGTGAATTTAGAGAAGGTTGGATTATTCAATTCAATTAGACATGGATGCCCTCTAGCACTAGCACTAGCATTGCACATTATGGAAGTTGAGGTCATAGGCTATATGCTTCACCACAAAACCTCATAAGGGCCTATTAAGGGTATCTCCCTCATGGAGCATAATGTTGTCTAACTTATTAAAGGACATTTCATAGATGATGCATTTTTGAACGATTAGGAATGCCATAGGAGTTTTTTTATGTACCCTAATGGAATCCATTCGTATTTTTGACATGGCCTTGTGCTCCAAGTTATCGATGCTTAAAATGTAGTGCTACTCACTTTTTCATGTGACCTCCCTATTTGTCTCAGCAATATACGACGCACTTGGTTACGACATGGCCAAGTTTTTGAGTTCTTGGTATCCTCTTCTCCTTTTAGGATTTCCTATAAAGTCTCTGGGAGGTGTTTTTACAATGAATTTCCAAAGAAGTTGATAAATGGATTTTTAATCCTAAGTCATTGGAAACTAGGTTTTTAGGTTTTCTCTAACATCTTATTTGTTGCCCTTGTTTATCACTGGTATTATTGGGTCCCATCCAAGACGACCTTTCAAAAGATGGAGAAACTCCTTCAAGACTTTCTCTAGGATTACATGTAGGGAACATAGGTTTTCATCATGTTAAAAGACAATTGTGTTATGATCCCAAGGACTAACGAGTTAAGGGTATGGATAAATCCTTTAGATAGGTTTGTGCCTTATGCATGAAGTGGGTCATACAAATAGTGGAGAGGAAGGAAAGTGGAAAGTCTGGTAGCAAAGTTATATCTCTATGGGGACCCTATTATGTGAATGAGGTTGGGAGTGTTGGCCCTTGACCAAGTTTTGGGAGATACTTGGTCATGTTTGACCATTTTTGGGACTTCGACAACCTATTGAAGATGGAGCGCCAGACGAAGCGGAGATTGCGGAATCTTGGCCCACTTTTGGATCCCTTTTGGGTTTTTCGGAATATGTAATGGGAAAGGGATAGCCCATGGGTTTACCCATGCTTAGGCCCACTTTTGTAATGTATAAATAGATATATAGGAATCTATTGGAAGATATAAATATGTATGTAATGTAAGCTAAGTGCTAATAGATTTGGTAAGTGCTTTGTGCATGACTATAAGAGACTTGTAGATCTAAGTGCAAGTCATTGTAAGGAGTTGTGGAAGGCTTTGTGTTGTAGCGCAAGAAAGAAGGATCTAGCGAGCTGTGCAGATATTCTGTCCTATGCGAAGAAGGTTTTTTGTGGCTCTATGTTGTAACCGACTGAAGATGCTAATAAAGAAGAAGAGTTGGTGGACGTATCCCTAGGGTGGGGGTGAACCACATAAATCTGTGTGTTATGCTTTGTGATTCGACTTGATGTGTTTATCCTTTCTTTTGCTAAGTGATTTGATATATTTAGATATATCTACTTATGCTTTGTTCTTCTTAGAGTTGTGTGAATGTTAGATCTGACATATATGAAGATGCTTAGTGTTGATCTACCGAATCTGATCTGTTTTACTGTTGCTAAGTACTTAAATACCTTAAATCTAAGTGAATGTTGTGATGCTCTATGTTATCTGCAAAGTATAATAGGGGTTGAATGTTGATGAATGGTCGATGCCAAGTGCTTTGTAAGCGATATAATCACAGATCTATGTCCCAGCTAAGGTTGTAGACACCTGAGTCTTGCAACCAACCCTGCCTCTACCTCGGGTGAGACTTCGTCTGCTTCATAGGTGTTGCCGAAAGGGTCGGTAGTTAGGGTTTTTTTGGTGCGTTGTTGTAGCATTGAACCCCGGGTTTGCCCATGTGCCGACAGGGAGAATGCTAACCTTTAAACACTCATTTTAATTCCTTCTAAGGTCAAAATTTAGAGAGCATTTTCAACATGGAGATTTTGGAAATATTAGGAATCCATTAAGCATTGGCTTACTTGCAAAAGAAGCTTTATATGAATTAACATGTCATTTAATGAGCATTGCAAATGGTGGTCGCCCCTTGTGCAATTTAATGATAAATGATTGACATAGATTGCTTGGGTTTTGGCTAATCTAATCTTTTCAAAAAAGGCGTTGTTAAAGATGGGGATTTCTTTGATGTCAAGAATCATGAATGGAAGCATCGACCAAAGTTAAAAACATAGTTTTGGCTGGATACCACTAAGAAGATCATTATTGAGAGGTTTAAATAACTCATTATAGATGATCTATTTATTAAGTTTGGCTTTCTTTCTCTAGCTACATGGTGGAGATGTTGGAGGTGGAATTATACAAAGGGATTCATGAAGTATATGTCAATTGACGGGTATCAGTGGTTGAGTTCCCAATTGATGTCAAATGTTTGACTAAACAAAGTTTGGAGGCTTCCTTCTAAGAATACCACTAGGTTATTTCGGTTTTAATGTGCATAGAAATCATGAGTTGAAGAAAGTGTTTTTTTTCCTTTTCTTTGTTTTTGGGTGACTTTCACCTCAACAACAACCTAAGTTCCCTTTTTTGTCATAAAGATGAAATAGTGAAACAAATGCTTTGGTTGTGTCCTTTTTTCAATTTTAGTTTGGGAATGGGCTTCAAACATTTTTTGTTAACTTCTCCCTACCTTTGTCACTTGGAAGTATCCCCTATTTGGTGACAACCTACTATGAGTCATTGAGATTCACGAAGAATGACAACTCATTAGAATAGAGCTCTTGTTTTTATATGGAAAAACGGGAAATGATTATATATTTAAAATACTATTTTTTTCAAGTTTACTTAGTTTTATGGGGCTCTAATTTGTTTCGGCTTCCATCTACAAATTTAGGTATAAGTTGATAAATATGACCTACGTTTTTCATATTTTTTCTAGCCATGCACATATAGTTCCTTTTAGTAATGTGTAAAGGAAGCATCATATTTTAAAAAATGTGTTTCTAACTCCATTTCTTTTTTATGGCCCATCAATGATCTCTAATTAAATCCACCACAATAGAATTGTAAGACTATAACTAMTTGTTTAGAGAAATATTATTTAATGAAAATTCTTGAAGCACATACAAATGCATATAAATGATGGAGTGGGCTTAACACTCTTTTTCCACTAYCATGTCTATTCAAGTAATATCATGACTTCCTTACTTGAATCACGTTACTCCATACCCTCCAACAACTATGTCAACATGGGAAACTTTCATTCACAACCATGGATGACATGACATCATGCTTGAACAAACTTTATTATTTAATGTTACAATTGATTACATTCATTTGCAAGTTAGGCTATTCCATGGTTGATGATTGAGACAAATATTCATCAACTAAGAATTACAACAGTTATATTTAGCATAGTGGCATTAGGTTCTATATGATAGGAATATTGGCATTAACATAATGGATTTAGCATACTGGCATTAGGTTCTAGGTTCTAGACGAGTAGGAAGAGAATTTTCATTTTCAAGATCTATATCCTCCAACATCTAATGCATTATGCCTTCTTCCTTTAACTTTGCCTATACTAAATTTGTAGACATTATATGATTAGAAGCTATTGATTTCAAGTCTTTGATCAAATAATTGTTGCAACCTGGGAAGTGCATTGATGTTCATTCTCATATATAGTTTCTCATAATCCTTCTAAGTTCATGTGCTTCTCATGGGTGGCCAAAATGTCGTGAGCTCTTTGTGTCTTCCTCTAGGTGATTATTGCAAATCATCGTTTAATAGAGGGTTCAAATGAGTGAGCGGACTTAACTTTGAGCATGTGAAAGGAGGAAGTAACATTGGATTGTTAAGGAATTGGGTGGAAGCTTCACCCTTCTTTTCCCCTAATTCCTCCACACTTGTATGCAACCACTTTATTAGTCAAAGTATCATCTTGTTCATTATACTCTTGATAAACTTTATAAAACATCTTTTGTAAGTCACAAATTTCCTTTGGAGCTCTGACTATGATCCAAGGTAGTCTGCTATCAGAGGGAATTGTCTTTGAATACATTAGGTCTATCATATTAGGGAATTTATTTTGGCTTCTTTTGATAGAACCAGTGATGGAATTTGATGTGCAAATTTTTCGTCACTAACAAATTTTCCTATCAAATATTGTTAAAAAATTCACATAAACATCAAACTTCTTTGTTAAAATATTGAAATGACACTTACCATAATACATGACTTGTACCTCATGGAGCAAGGCCCAGTTCCTTTTCAGAAGCCAACTAGTGTGGTGGATGCATTGACAATGGATCAAATGTGGTGACAAAGCGGTATTCTGTATGTGCAAGTGGACATTGTTGGTCATGTAGTCTCTCAACACTCTATATATGCAACCCGAGGGCCTCGAGACACAAAATCCTTAGTTATCCAAAAAAATGGAGATAACATGGACCACTGTGACCCATAGGTCGCTTACAAAAATGGATCATAACTAACTTTACATGTATTCACAAGTCCTCGAGACAGATGTTACAACTTGGAGGCAATGCTTAGTACTTGAGTCCCACTCTGCCTTGTTGTATCCTATCATCCATTGCAATCAATACTCAAAAGGGTGTTGTATCTAGTCACCAACTTCACACTGTGGGTGGGTATTGAAGCAAATTACAGTGCCAATGGGTTCCAAACTTGGTAGTGCACCGAAGGGTCTAATGGAAGATACAAAATGCGGTATGAATATGTAGGGTGCACTGCTAAAAGGGAAGAGAGCAGGGGAAGTATTGGGGATGAGCTCGAGACAAAAGACTATGGTGGGGATGGACATGATTGATAAAAAAAAGGTATATGTTTACCAATTGTTATGGTATTGTTCCTAAGCAACTGTTGTGGTATCCTATACCCGAGTCAAACACCTTCAAGCTCCCATTTGGCATGACCAACCCAGACATATTCCCTCTCATTAACTACTTTTTCTCTCGTCTCCTTGTACTGTTGCAGTCCCTTGAAACTGTTAGCATCATCGATTCCTCCCCTCAAGATGTGATCCATTTGGTTTGGTCCTCCTATTGCTATTGGAGACTCCCCGTTTCTTTGTCTTGTGGCCTCTTGGACTGTCGACGTTGATGCAAAGTGCTTCTTCTTGACTGGTGGCACCATTCACATATGGGTGCCGTATTGTGTCCTCTAAGGCGACCACCTAAATCCTTCCCAAGTTTCCCCCATGGTGGGGTAGTCTAAACATTCTACGTTTAATTGACATTTTCCTCCTCCATTTAGTGATCTAAATCTAGGCAAAATCATAATTTATGTTGTTTAACTTGCATTTCTGAATGCATAAATATATGCGACATCTTGAGAAACCCTTGGGGAACTCATATTACATTGACTTAACCACTCAAAGGGATACTTATTATTCCATGGACTACCATCCCTTCATTATACAAAGGGTAACTCTGGGACATGGAAATATCGATCTTGACCAACCATCATATGAATTCAAAGATCACATTAACCAACATCTGACTTGAAATTCACTCATAGCCTATTTGGCGGCACAAATGATCTGGGTTAGGTATTGTCCAACCTGCCCACATCATGGAAACTTATAATCTATACTATGTCCATTTATTGATCGTTGTACTTACCAATCGTATCTCTTTTTCATTCATGTTTAATTGGCGTCTGGAGGCAGAGCAGGCATAATTAGGTTGCACCGAATTTTTTTAGCCCCCATAGCTAGCATAATTGATGTCTCAATCAAGACAACATGGGCATAATTAGCCCGAGCCATAAATTTTGAGCCCTCATAACAAGCATAATTGACATATCGATCGAGACAATGTGGGGATAATAATCCCGTGGCAGACATTTGTATCCCCCTAGATGACATAGTTAAAGTTGAATTAGGTGTCAAACACACCTATGACACTAAACCTTTCTAACATGGCAGTGCCACAGAGGCAGGCCATGGGGCAATGGTTGTCACGATGGTGATGCCACCGGTCTTGAAAACCATCGAATACGAGTCGTAAATACGACAAATACTACATTACATCGTAGGTCCGACAAACATCGACAGAACAAGAAAAAAATAATGAAATTTTGATAATTAATGGGTAACGTTGGACGGTAAGGTGGATTTTGTCCGTAGAACACCCCGTTGGACTTCAACACCATATGTAGTAGTGGATGTAAGAGAATATTTTCCATGACCATTTAATATTGATTTGTGGAAGTTATGGTCCTTTTGGTACTTCCTAACAAGATGTTAACAGGTTTGATTTTGAAATGATTGGAAATATGGAACAAATTTCATATAGGTGTACCTCTTCCTTCTAGTTGTTTTTCTGAGTTTTTGCAGTTTTAATTTGGCTTGGAATTCCTTGCATGATTGGGATGGATTCCTAGATGACTAAACCTCATCTTACTTAGCACCAATTAATGATTCAAAGTGGATGAAATCGTGTAGCTTTAAAAGGGTAAAATATTTGAGTTTTGGCCAATTCGGGAAATATTTACCTTTTTCTCACAAAGTATGATGATGGAAGGTGTGATTTTTTTGAATAAGAACTAGAAATATATGTTTAAATGCTTATAAAAATCTCAATATCTAGTTTGTAGTTTGAGAGATGTGGGTTAGATATCAAAGACATTTTTCTGGGTAATTTGGGGTATAATTTCCACTTCAATGGAACACTATTAACCTTGCGAAAATAGTGGTCATATCCTCAGGATTGTTAGTTGGCTTCTTATGATTAGTTTTTATATCTTGTAGTGACTTATTCGGTTTTTTTGGATAAATTTTTGGGGTTTTTAGGGTTGAGATGAAGGTTTAAAGGGGGTGTAAATTGTAATGGAAGTTTAATTATGCCTATTTAGTGAGTTCATGATGCCAAAATGATGATTTAGAACAAGATATCTCTCTCTCTAATTTCTTTCTTAGCCTATTTGAAGAAGGCTAACTCAAATAAGACTTATAGCTTATTATCGCACATATTATAGCTTGGGAAAATCCCAACCCAAACCAAACCACAAAGGTGTGAAAACCATGGGAGTATACACCCACTGTCACCTTAGTTAAAACCTCCCCTCACTTTAGTGATGATGAAATCACCACAAGGGGGGAATCCCAAGTGACCCTAGGGGGATTGAGACAAAAAGTGAAATATTATGAGAGGATACCCCTAAAGGTCGGAATTAGGAGATGGGGAGAGGCTTGATAAAGAGTCTTCATGGTTGTTGAATGATTTTACAAGGTTGCGTAACAAAAAAATAGTGCCAACACTACCTAGAACAAGACAATAGATGATAAACAAAGCCTTTAACCAATGGGATATCGACAATAAATCTTTTTGTCCCAAAATTGCAGAAGTATGGAAATATATTTTTTGCGGTAAACAAGTTAGATCAGCTACAAATTATACTACCAAATCTAGTGTAAGGTGATAGAAACAAATCTAGCAATGACAAGATAAATTCCCAATAGTTAGAGCAAGATTTGGTAGCATTTAAGGGGTTGTTAATCAATGTTCTCAGCAAGTGTTATAACATGTCCCAAAATTAATATAGTAATTGTGTTGATGATGATGATGATCGACATATTCACTCATGGAAACCCAAAAACCCCCCTCAGATGCCTCTTCTCACTCTTGATCAATAGAGCTCATCACATCCAATCAACATAGTCTTTGAGAAATGGTAAGACAACGTCATCATAAGGTACATTAGTCCTTCTTTCATATAGATTTTTATGCTTAATATAGTAGGCATGTGAATGAGGATCATTGTTGAAGTTGGATAATGAATCATAAGTTCAAGAAGTTATGTGTGTTTCCATGTTTCACCTTGGTGGCCATTATTTGTACTGTAATCTCGTGTTGCCACTCCCAAGGAAAAAGGAGTATTAGTGGGGGCCCTCACAAGGGTAATGTTCTGTTTCCCCGCCATACTTAACATTTACCATCCTATATCTTGTCATGATCCAAGTGGATATTGGTGGCCACCCACCTTTTCCGACTGGCTCAAAATAGTTTTCTGGCAATTTTGGCAATTTACTATTTTTAGCAGGTTTAACTTCCGGGGCCATTTTGAGGGCCTAAATGAAGGTTTTTTGAGATTGACGTGCTCAATGATAGCCAAAGGCATGATTGAGCCCCCAAAATGAATCTCCTCGATGATACCTTTCCAACGAGCTATCACACGCCTAAAACGGAGATCGTATGC
>JASDQU010685022.1:0-11158 GCA_032191745.1 Picea mariana | reverse complement strand
GAGATAAGCTACCAGCGCCCTAGCTAGTTTATTTACATTCTATCTGTAAGCATATTTCAGCCATTTGTTATTAATGAAATGAAGTCTTATTTCCGCTGCATCTCTACGTTTATGTGTATTTCTGTACTTCATTGTGTTCCTACATAAATCCGGATCATGTCATAGTGTACTAAACTTCGGTAATGGGTCATGGCTCATTCTCTCATGAGAAGAGGGGCTAAAGGCCCAAATGTTGATTGTAGTTGCTAGTAAAAGGGGATAAATAAAAAAATGTTATAAAAGAAAGAAAGAATGATATAACAAGGAATTTAAAAAAAATCTAGTCCATACTTGAGTTCTACTCTTTCCACGTTCTCCCTAGTCCCAAAGCAATGAATGCTAATGCTTGGAACCTTATAACTAGGACTTGCAAATTAATAAAAGGACAATATAATGGGAAGATTAAGGGGTTGGAAAATGTAGTGCCGAGAAAGTGGTAACTCAAGAGAAACTGCACCCACAACAAAGGCGATCATAGAGATGGAACAAATAATTCCATAAGCCATGAAGTAAGTCCAACACGTTTCACTATCACACTTACTCTTGAAGGGTTCTTTTCTTTTCTTCCCTCGGGATGTATCCCTCTACTTGGGTCTTTTCTTTCCTATTTTGGTTGGCACACCTAATAGGGTATGGTGATGGTCCTTCAATACTTAAACTTTCCAACTTACATAAATTCTTGAGCTAATGTGAAGTTTGAAGGGGATATTTGATGTGAATTGTTTATGAGGCTTCTATGCTAAGTAACAACTTACTCTATATGATTTAAGGCTCTTAAACATTGTGAATATTAGTTTTACTTGACTCCATACCTTTATTTGATTTGGATGCACCTTACATGGTTCTTTGAGGGATGTCCCCTGCTTTCACCCAAGACAATGGTTAGCAGCGAAATTGACTTTGAGAGTGAGAAAAATACCAACAACTTTTAAAATGAAATTAGCAACTTCTAAATAAATAACAATGGCTCGGAAAAGAGGGTTGTCGATTTTCAACTACCAAATTGATATATAGGCATGGATAAAGAATTGTTGTACTGGTTTACTGACCCATGGGGACAATGTTCATATAAGACGTGCTCAAACCATAACTTGCAGGGAGTTCTCTTTGCTAAAAAATACACAAACAACCACTAAAATTACAATACACACCATTAACCATTCATTAAGTTATAGTGCAAATATTGAAATGACACTCACCATAATACATGATTTGTACCTCATGGAGAAAGGCCCAGTTCCTTTTTAGAAGCCAACTAGCGTGATGGATGCACTAACAATGGATCAAATGTGGTGACAAAGTGGTATTCCGTATGTGCAAGTGGACATTGTTGGTCATGTAGTCTCTCAGCACTCCATATATGCAACCCGAGGGCCTCGAGATACAAACTCCTTAGTTATCCCCAAAAATGGAGATAATAGGGACCACTGTGACCCATAGGTCGCTTACATAAATGGATCATAACTAACTTTACATGTATTCACAAGTACTTGAGAGATATGTTACAAATTTGAGGCAATGATTAGAACTTGAGTCCCACTTTTCCTTGTTGTATCGAGTCGTCCATTGCAATCAATACTCAAAAGGGTGTTGTATGTAGTCACTAACTTCACACTGTGGGTGGGTATTGAAGCAAATTACAGTACCAATGGGTTCCAAACTTGGTAGTGCACCGAAGGGTCTAATGTAAGATACAAAATGCAGTATGAATATGTAGGGTGCACCGCTAGAAGGGAAGAGAGCAGGGGAAGTATTGGGGATGAGCTTGAGGCAGAAGACTATGGTGGGGATGGACATGACTGATACCAAAAGGTATATGTTTACCAATTGTTATGGTATTGTTCCTAAGAAACTGTTGCAGTGTCCTATACCTGGGTCAAACACCTTCAACCTCCCGTTTGGCATGACAAACCCGAACATATTCCTTCTCATGAACTACTTTGTCTCTCGTCTCCTTGTACTGTTGTAGTMCCTTGAAACTGTTAGCATCATCGATTCCTCCCCTTAAGATGTGATCCATTTGCTTTGGTCCTTCTATTGCTACTGGAGACTCCCCCTTTCTTTGTCTTGCGACCTCTTGGACTATCGATGTTGATGCAGAGTGCTTCTTCTTGACTGGTGGCACCATTCGCATATGCGTGCAGTATTGTGTCCTCTGAGTTGACCACCTAAATCCTTCCCAAGTTCCCCCATGGTGGTGTAGTCTAAACGTTCTATGTTTAATTGACATTTTTCACCTCCATTTGGTGATCTAAATCTAGGCAAAATCACAATTTATGTTGTTTAACTTGCATTTCTCAATGCATAAATAGATGCGACATCCTAAGAAACCCTTGGGAAACTTGGATTACACTGACTTAACCACTCAAAGGGATACTTATTATTCCTTGGACTACCTTCCCTTCAATATACAAAGGGTAACTCTAGGACATGGAAATATCGATCAGGAGCAACCATCATATGAATTGAGAGATCACATTAACCAACATCTGACTTGAAATTCACTCATAGCCTATTTGGCGACACAACTGATCTGGGTTAGGTATTGTCTTGCCCGCCCACATCATGAAAAATTATAATCTGTACTATGTTCATTTATTGATCGGTGTACTTACCAATCATATCTCTTTTCCATTCATGTTTAATTGGCTTCAGGAGGCAGAGCATGCATAATTAGGCTTCACCGAACATTTTTAACCCCCATAGCTAGCATAATTGATGTCTTGATCGAGACAACATGGGCATAATTAGCCTGAGCCAGACATTTTTAGCCCTCATAACAAGCATAATTGACATATCGATCGAGACAATGTGGGAATAATAATCACATGACAGACATTTTTATCCCCCTAGATGGCATAGTTAAGGTCAAATTAGGTGTCAAACACACCTATGACACAAAACGTTACTAACATGGTAATGCCACAGAGGCAGGCCATGGGGAAATGGTGGTCACGATGGTGATGCCATCGGTCTTGAAAACCATCGAATACGAGTCATAAATATGACAAATACTATGTTACATCGTAGGTACGACAAACATCAGTGGAACAAAAAAAAAAATAATGAAATTTTGATAATTAATGGGCAACGTCGGACAGTAAGGTGGATTTTGTCTGTAGAACACCCCGTCAGACTTCAACACCATATGTAGTTGTGGATGTAAGATAATCTTTTCCATGACCATTTAATATTGATTTGTAGAAGTTATGGTCCTTGTGGTACTTCCTAACAAGCTGTTAATAGGTTTGATTTTGAAAAGATTGGAAATATGGAACAAATTTCATATAGGTGTACCTCTTCCTTCTTGTTGTTTTTCTGAGTTTTTGCAGTTCTAATTTGGCTTGGACTTCCTTGCATGATTGGGATGGATACCTAGATGACTAAACCTCATCTTACTTAGCGCCAATTAATGATTCAAAGTGGATGAACTTGTGTAGCTTTAAAACGGTAAAATATTCGAGTTTTGGCCAATTCRGGAAAGATTTACCTTTTTATCACAAATTATGATGATGGAAGGTGTGATMTTTTTATATAAGAACTAGAAATATATGTTTAAATGCTTAGAAAAATCTCAATATCCAGTTTGTAGTTTGAGAGATGTGGGTTGAATATYAAAGCCCTTTTTCTGGGTAATTTGGGGTATGATTTCCACTTCAATGGAACACTATTAACCTTGAGCAAATAGTGTTCATATCCTTAGGATTGTTAGTTGGCTTCTTATGATTAGTTTTTATATCTTGCAGGGAATTATTTGGTTTTGTTTGATAAAWATTTTGGGGTTTTTAGGGTTGAGATAAAGGTTTAAAGGGGGTGTAAACTATAATGGAAGTTTAACTATGCCTATCTAATGAGTTCATGATGCCAAAATGATGATTTAGAATAAGATATATCTCTCTCTAATTTATTTCTTAGCCTATTTGAAGAAGKCTAACTCAAATAAGCCTTGTAGCTTGTTATCGCACAGATTGTAGCTTGGGAAAATCCCAACCCAAACCAAACCACAAAGGTGTGAAAACTATGGGAGTATACACCCATTGTCACCTTAGCTAAAATCTTCCCTCACTTTAGTGATGATGAAATCTCCACAAGGGGGGAATCCCGAGTGACCCTAGGGGGATTAATACATAAAGTGAAATATTATGAGAGGATGCCCCTAAATGTCGGAATTAGGAGACATCGAGAGGCTTGATAAAAAGTATTGATGGTTGTTGAATGATTTTCCAATGTTGTGTACCAGCAAAATATCGCCAACACTACCTAGAACAAGACAATAGATGATAAACAAAGCCTTTAACCAATGGGTAATCAACAATAAATATTGTTGTCCCAAAATTGCAGAAGTATGGAAATATATTTTTTGCGTTAAACAAGTTAGATCAACTACAAATTATACTACCAAAATCTAGTACAAGATGATAGAAACAAATCTAGAAATGACTAGATAAATTCCTAATAGTTAGAGCAAGATTTGGTAGCATTTAAGGGGTTGTTAATCAGTGTTCTCAACAAGTGTTATAACATGTCCCACAATGAATATAGTGATCCCATTGTTGATGATGATGATCAATATCTTCACTCATGGAAACTCAACAACCCCCCTCAAATGCCTCTTCTCACTCTTGATCAATAGAGCTCATCACATCCAATCAACATAGTCTTTGGGAAATGGTAAGCCAACGCCATCATAAGGTACATTGGTCCTTCTTTCATATAGATTTTTGTGCTTAATATACTAGGCATGTGAATGAGGATCATTTGTTGAAGGTGGATAATGAATCATAAGTTCAAGAAGCTATGTGTGTTTCCATGTTTCACCTTGGTGGCCGTTATTTGTACTCTAATCTCTTGTTGCTACTCCCAAGGAAACGTAGTATTAGTGGGGGTCCTCACAAGGGTAATGTTATGTTTCCGTGCCATACTTAACATTTACCGTTCTGGATCTTGTCATAGTGTACTAAACTTCGGTAATGGGTCATAGCTCATTCTCTCATAAGAAGAGGGGTTAAAGGCCCAAAGGTTGATTGTGGTTGCTAGTAAAAGGGGATAAATAAATAATGTTATAATATAAAGAAAGAATGATATACCAAGGAATTTAAAAAAAATCTAGTCCATACTTGAGTTCTACTCTTTCCATGTTCTCCCTAGTCCCAAAGCAATGAATGCTAATGCTTGGAACCTTATAACTAGGACTTGTAAATTAATAAAAGGACAATATAAAGGGAAGATTAAGGGGTTGGAAAATGTAGTGCCTAGAAAGTGGTAACTCATGAGTAAGTCCACCCACCACAAAGGCGCTCATAGAGATGGAACAAATGATTCCATAAGCCATGAAGTAAGTCCAACATGTTTCACTATCACACTTACTCTTGAAGGGTTCTTTTCTTTTCTTCCCTCGGGATGTATCCCTCTACTTGCATATTTTCTTTCCTATTTTGGTTGGCACACCTAATATGGTATGATGATGGTCCTTCAAAACTTAAACTTTCCAACTTACATAAAGTCTTGAGCTAATGTGAAGTTTGAAGGGGATATTTGATGTGAATTGTTTATGAGGCTTCTATGCTAAGTAACAACTTTATATGATTTAAGCGATCTTATACCTCGTGAATATTGGTTTTACTTGACTCCATACTTTGATTTGATTTGGATGCACCTGACATGGTTCTTTGAGGGATGTCCCCTGCTTTCACCCATGACACCGGTTAGCAGCGAAATTGACTTTGAGAGTGAGAAAAAATCCCAACAACTTTTAAAATGAAATTAGCAACTTCTAAATAAATAACAATGGCTAGGAAAAGAGGGTTGTCAATTTTCAACTACTAAATGGATATATAGGCATGGATAAAGGGTTGTTGGACTAGTTTACTGACCCATGGGGACAATATTCATATAAGACGTGCTCAAACCATAACTTGCAGGGAGTTCTCTTTGTTAAAAAATACACAAACAACCACTAAAATTACAACACACACCATTAACCATTCATTAAGTTATAGTGAAAATATTTCCACCCATAGACAACAAATTCAAATATGAAAAACCCACACATAACTCAAAATTGACCCTTGTAACCCAAACGGGGAAACCAACATTCTTTTGGCTTTGGCCAGGCTCTTTATTATTTAACAATGGGCAAGTTACAGTCTCTCTGGTTGAAGTCTATGCTCCTTAATGACATCTGGGAATCATCTCTACATCATTCCCATCCAAAGAACCCCTTTCTCATTGTAGGGAAACATTATACAGAAGACTGATTCGACTGGGAGGATAGTTGGAAGGTCAAGCATCCCCAGTGCTTTAGATTCTCTCCAATATGTTATCGATCAAAATATATGTTAGAGAAACCCGAACCAATCCACGACATGGTGATGAATGTGGGAGATTCTACCCACTGTCACCTTAGATAAACCCTCCCCTCACTTTAGTGAAGGATAAATCTAGCATAAGGGGGGAATCCCGGGTGACCCTACAGAGAAATGAGATGGAAAGTGATTTTATGGTAGTGATGCCCCTATAGGTCAAACTACTAAGCGGAAAGTGGCTCGGAAACAAGTCTCAAAGATGGTTAATGGTTTACAAGTGCTTGAGGACCAGTGGAAGATACTTATCCATGCCCGAGACATAAGGAGAGACAAGTATAAAAGATTAAAGATTAAGTGGAAAAGCAAGTTAATCTTGTTCTCCCAAGCTACTGCAATAAAGAAGAATATATATCAGAAAGGAACAAAGCTAATTACTGGAGATATAACCACTCAAAGCATAAGAGATTTATTGAGAATTGAAGCATAAAACAAGTATATTAGTTCTGAATACTTTAAAACAAACTTTAGTGGTGTTAGAGGGGTATTGTATGAATTTTTTAGAGTATGTTTGTAACAACCATGTGGATGCATCAAACATTTTCTACAATAACAAGTTTCAACCACAAAAATAAGCAAGTAATCTGACAAAAAGTTCACCAATGAGCAATATAATGATAACAATGGTTCACTAGAAAATTTCCATGGTTGAAATGCAAGTTAAAATAAAAAAAAATATAGAGTAGTTTTTTGCAGCCCTAATGGTTGTAGATTTTATCCAATTATAGCTCCAAGAATACTAGGCCAATAAGGATGTCCTAGAGACTTTAGCAAGATTAAAGCATCAAGAAAAGATTCCAACTTGAACAAAATCAAAATCTCTCTAAATCACGTTTACAACTGCAAGCAATTTATTTCTCCACTGCAAATAAATATTAGTGCCTTTCCAAATGGGTTATGGAGTCTTCTTCTATTAATTTAGGTCTACTATATCTCAACGGGTGTAAGCCCTTTTACTTCCTTGAGATAGCAACCCTAACAAGGTAAAGTCTAGGAGGGTGTAAACCCTTTTGCTTCTCCTAGCAACCTTTGCAATAGCCTCTTCAACAAACAATAATGATAAAACTTGGTGGAGGTTGAAAACACTTATAGTCCTCGAAGGATCTAGCCAATAACAACCATGGAACAAGAAATAAACCTAACAAAGTGTAGATTTTCCTTACCAATTCCAAAAAATGACAAGACAAACCCTAGTTACCAAAGTATTTTTCACCATGAAAGCAAGAGAAAGAGCCTCTAAGGGATAATGGACCACTTCATTCCATAAGACAAGAGCTAAACCATATCACAAGAGAGATAGAGAGAGAATAAAGTTTCCCAAGAGGGGCGCACATTTCAGCAATGTAGTCTTCTCACAATGGGAGAGCTATGAAAAAATGAAATATATAAGTTTGATCCTTATTTATACAAAAGTTCTAAAAAGTGTTTGTTCACATAAGTTAGGGTAAACCACAAAATAAGGGAGCCTTCTCTCTTTATTTTTCCCCTTTACAAAGTAATTTGACTTTAACTTTTAAAAATGCACAAAAGAAACCTTAAAAGGTGATGTCATCTCCTAAAGGAGTGATGTTTTGGCACTTTGGTCAAGTCGTTGAGCTTGAGGATGAAATTGTTGGGCCTCCAAAGGCTTTCCCCTCATGCAATAGGCTCATATATGTCATGCAAAGGGTCTTTCTCCTCCCTATTATCACACGAATTGTAGGTTGGGAAAATCCCGAACCAACCACCAAAATGGTGACAACTTCGAGAGCACGTACCCACTGTCACCTTAGAAAGGTGTTCTCGTCACTTTAGAGGTGAGGTAGCCACCTCAAGTGGGGAATCTCGGTGACCTTAGGGGGAAATGAGATGGAAAATGAGATGTATGGATAGATGCCCCTAAAGGTCAATTCTAGATGGTAAGGGGAACTTGGTAACGAGTCTTGGGAAAGGCTTAGGGTTGCCAATGCTTTGAGTGGTCTGCCAAAAGAAGAATACATGCCTGAGACACAATGAAAACCAAGTATACAATGCAACATGTTACGTGGAAAAGTAAGTTAATCTTTATGTCCATAGTTGCAACAATAATTAGTGATATATATCAACATATAAAATGTAATAAGGGCTGCAAAATAAGTGCTAAAATCCAATTGAATAAGCAAGAGACAAGCTAGTAAATACTAGTTCAACTCAACAATGATAGAGAAAGACTTTAGCACCAAAGAAAGGGTGTCAAAAAAATCTTACTTCCGTGATATATATCAGACTTATGGTTGTAGCAAACCAAGCCTTATAATAAAAAAAACAGCCAATTAAAATCACTTCAAACTAGCTCAAAAAGTGGTCTAGGGTTAGTATTTGTTAGAGCAAAGTTATAGCCAATTCCTAGGGTTAGTTTAAGAGTTATCTATGGTTAGAGGGTTATATTTCTGCAGCCCTAATGGTTGTAGGTTTTTTTTGTAACAATAGAAAGTTTTAGTGGGTGAAAGAGGATGCCTCAATGAGGCAAGATAGCCTAGGGCTCAAGTAACAATGTCCAAGTGAGAAAACTTCAAAGCATCAACTTTTCACGTTTATTAACACAACATTTTTTTTTTCCAATGCAACGACCGGTGCATTTGATTATGGGTTAATGGGGTCAAGAGTAAAGAGCTAGAGCTATGATCCAGGGGATCAAAATATTATCAACAATCAAAGTGCTCGGAATTTCTTGAAAACAGACTTGTGCGTAGGCCTCATCCTCACGATCCCAACACAACTTGAACAGGTTCAAACAGAAGTCGTATGCGAGATATATTGTGTTCTGTCCACTTTGCCAAATATGCAATTTTTTGTTGATTGTACAGTGCGTTTAGGCCACGTGGCAGCTGACTGTACAGTCAATACATACTGTACAATTGACGTGGTAGGGTGACATGGATTGATGACTGGGGAGAGGTGTTGACGTGGCAATGTGTGTTGGCTTGTACGTGGACCAACCAGTGGTCGACGTGTGGCGGTTACGTAGAGAATAGTATGGTGCCACGTGGCACCCCCTCCATTCTTAAAAGTTTGTGGAGTCCGCGGGGGTGGAACCCACGACCTATGGGTAAGTGGCAGATTTCTAGCATAGGCTGGGCTACCAGCCCACCCACTGGCGTGTCTTAATCCTATAGTTGAGAACTAGTATATAAACTTGAAAATGCATTCATMTGGATGAAAAAAGGGTCGGGGATAAGCCCCAGCCCTTGGATTCGACCACAAMATATACCCATAGCACATAACCAGGGAGCGCGGGGGAACCAACGGTGCCAAGCCCGCAGACACTTGACATTACAATATGACCATGCGTAGTGGGATCTAA
Source organism: Picea mariana (assembly GCA_032191745.1). Lineage (NCBI taxonomy): Eukaryota > Viridiplantae > Streptophyta > Pinopsida > Pinales > Pinaceae > Picea > Picea mariana. Next base: position 1,435 of record JASDQU010685022.1, on the reverse strand, counting down.
TGATCGGTCCACGAGCATGGGAAATAGGTCGATGCCAGGCCACATGGCGACCATGCGACCATGACCTCCGATGATTAAGGTGCTTGGTGTGCTAACTGTTCCACAGAAAGCAACCTTCTACGGAACGGGTGTGGTGTTAGGTTTTTCGCACGTGAAACGCGTTTGAGCTAGGTTAGTCACACACAAGTGCATTTTGGTGAGGAGAGACAACAAAGAATTGGGAGAAAACTTCCAGAGTTGTGTTTTTCTCAGTTTTTGGCCAAACCAAGTGTAGAAAGAGCCCAACTATGGGTTTTTGGACATTCTAGAGCCACTGGAGCCATCTATTTTTCATTCTAAGCATTGGAAAGCATTGATTTTGATGCTTTGAGCATTAATGAAAAACATCCATTGGAAGCTAGACTAGCAGATGTAGCCCAAGAGAGGGGTGAACTCCTTTATCATTTTGTTGTGTTAATGTGTTTACTTTGATAATGTTATATATGTTTATGTTGCTCATGATTAAGTAAAGACTCATTAAGTTTTATGTGTTTGTAACTTGATCATATTACCCAGCACATACTGTAATGCCCATAAATATATATCTAAACATCGTTATCCTCATAAGCAATTATTTCTTAACTAAGACAATATCTATTCAACATAATATTGATCTTCATACCAGCGACTTTAGTAATTTAGATTCATCAAAGATTAACGAATTCATAGAAGAATAAAATAAATTCATAATTTAACAGGTTACCAGGTTCTGATGCTAATTTCCGTTGCCAGCTGCCTTGCTGCTGCTCTCCTGCTACCTGCTACACCGTCCAGTCCTGTTGCAAACACAGAAAAATAATCGCCCAAAACTATTGTCCACCCTGCCATCTAGGAAAATGACCTAGCTCCAAGATATCTACGGATATCCTGGCCCTCCGAGCCCAAAACCTCTAGCAACTCGGTGCCTGCCTGATCAATATGTCACAACCAACAAATCTCGTGCCTCAATCTGAGCACACCAATCTCACAACCCCTCTCGGCTCTCTGCAATACTCAGAGCTCTACAAAATCATGGCCAACTTCCCGTAGAATCCCCTCTCCTCCCAACTCCTTCCCCCCCCTTATTCCTCCTTCACCGCCTTCCCTTCATTTACTCCCCTACCTAATACATTATCCCATTATTAAATATCTTATCCATTCATTAAATTTTATCCATCCATTAATATGTTATCCATTCCTTAATATGTTTCGTAACTTAAATTAATAATATATTTTATTATTCACCTTTAATTTAATACTTTATTAATTAATGAATTAATTAATAATTAAATCAATCATTAACCATCATGAACAACTATTTAATAATAATCAATTAGAAATGTTATTTTAAGACATAAATACAGTTTAGCTAATCTTTTAGGATTATATTATTAAATTGATTATACTTAATAATCAA
>JASDQU010685021.1:71123-84877 GCA_032191745.1 Picea mariana | reverse complement strand
ACTTGACTCTACATGTCACTTTCCACATCACTGTCCGACCTGTCACATGTCACCCTTACAGTGGTGCCACATGGATTGTACAGATTCCCTATCATCATACATATGACACGTGGAAATTTTTTATTGGTTCAACTGGCTATCGAAAATGCCAAAATTGGGTGACACATGTCAGCCTCTCATGTTGCCACGTCAACATGTTGATGTCATCATGACATCACCCTATTATCTATATGGATGACCCATGTATCATTCTATGAACTTGCCACATGTCCTTCCCTATTTGAATTTTTTTCATGTTGGTCAAAATATTCAGAACATCATAACTTCTTCTTACAACGTCCATTTGAGGAGATTCACCCACCATTGGAAATATCTCGTTGATTTATACCCAATGAAGTCATTCTCATTTGCATTTGAGATGATCATTTTTTTAGCATTCCGGATCCTCTTGGATCACACCTCCCCACTGAAGAACTTTTGGACCTCCAAAATTATGGATTATTCAGGAACTTAGTGATGATAAGACTTCCTCACTCTTCCACCTTGTTGAAATGCACTTCCTCTAATCTTTGTCCTGGAATTGATCTCTGTCTTGAATCTGATCTTTGTCTTGGAAATCCATCTTGAATCTCCATATCGAACTTCCATTTTGGATCTCCATATTGGATCCCCATATTGAAACTTCATATTGAATCTAATCTCTGTCTCAGAACTCCCTCTTGAATCTCCATCTTGAACTTACATCTTAGATGGCCATCTTGGATCTCCATCTTGGAACTTCATATTGGGTCTTCATCTTAGAAATCCATCATGGATCTTCATCTTGGACCTGATCTTTGTCTTGGAATTCCCTATTGGAACTCTATTCTCGGATCTTTTTCTTGATCCTCCAAAATCTCAAGGAAACCAATCTAGATCAATGTACTTCTTTCTTCTCCTCTAGAACATGGCTCTAACCTTGGCTCTGGATTATTTCTTTGACTCTAGCAACAACTCTCACTCTAGCTCTAACTTAGGGATATTGAATCTAGTTCCTGGCTATGGCTTTAGCTCTAGCTCATGTCTACTGGATTTGGTTCCTGGATATAGCTCTAGCTTTAGTTCGAGCTCACTAGTTTCTTCAATGAAAAATTCTACTCACTGGTTCTCAACTCCATAATGTCCATATCTAAACTCTGAACTCAACATTTGTTGGTCCCTTTGTTTTTGGTTAGAAGTTGCGCAAAGAAGAATACATTTCCAATTTTGGTCAAACACAAGTTGTGCAAGCCACAAAGGAGATGGACAGTGGAGCAAGCAAGAAAACAGAAAATAGTTGGAAACAGGGACAACACAACACCAACAAGGTGAAAGAAGTTACAACATAACAAGAACAAGAAAGAATGTGAAGTCTAAATCCAGAAAATCCCAATGAACCTATATATATGAGATGTATATGATTGTAAAGGATCAGATGGTATAGCTGGTGTAGATGGGTGTAGACATGATTATCATTTACTCCATGTAGGTTATGTGATTGTAATTTGTATCCATTTTTGGAAAAGGGTAGATAGAGCTCTGAGGAATGGGTCAGGAGATAGAAAATCTTGTAACAGAGTAATGACTTGTATCTGCTAAATTGTATTTGAGAATCTCTTTTGATGATAATATATGGAAGGACCTGAAATTTTTAAATATTCGGTGTATTTCTCTGTCTAAGGTTATGAATTGTCTCTTTAATTTACTGCTTCATGTCTGATAAGATCAATATGTTATAATGGTTTGCAAATGCTATCGCAACCCCGTTGTCTTTTTTACTAGTTACGAATGAGTTCAGATATGGTCTTTGATTAGTTCATCTTGCGCAAGACTATGGTGAATCTTGAAGATTCTAGAAGTCTTCCTAAGTATTCTCCTTCCCCTTCCCTATCCTTTTGTCTTGGTTGTGCTTCGAGTGAGGCTTCTTCTCTATGGAGAAGATGAAAATGCCAGTGCTCTAGACTGCTTAGTGCATTTTGTTGGTAACCTGAGAAGGACCCTGGTCTGATCAACTTCATTACAACAAAATGGTTCCATTGTCGGGACCTATATTAAAAGGAAACCTATAGGGATAATTCTTCCGCGAGTTCACTGATATAATATTCACCAGTGGTGGGAGAAAAATTGCGACGCCTTCATAGGGAAAGAAGTAAAGCTGTGAGGAAAATATGTGAAAGATACATGGGAGGTTGTCTTTTACTCAAAAATATCGAGCGACCAGTATGAGATATTTTGGGTTAAGTTTCCAGAAGAAATTTTCCACTGGATATATAGGCTCCAAGAAGCTTCGAAATTCCATGAACAGGTTAAGAAGACCTGTGCTTGGGATACAGAAAATATTGTAGCGCTTCATCAGTTGGATCATTTGGTAACACGAGCGATCGATTTATGGGTCCATACTATATTAGAAGGATACATTATCGAGTTTGCGGCTGAGAGTCACCAATCTTTTTCATGGGCAGAAGTGGATTTCAAGAAAGATGCAAGGGGAAGAGTGTTGAGAGAAATCCCCTAGTGGATTAAGGTTTTCTTGATGGAAGAGGGGATGATGACTATGTCTCCAACTGAGATGGCAGCCTAAACACCCTCTATTGGGGTGGGGTGAGTTTGGGGTGGAATCATGGCTTAAGGGAGGGGAGAGGGTTCTTTGAAAAATGGGGGAGCAACAAGAAATGGACTCAATGGATGAACAAGCCTTGAAAAGAGTCTCCATAGTTGAGAAGTGGTGGCACGGTAAGATAAAGAAAGAAGTGAAACAATCTGAGAAGTTGCGGAAAGAAGTCAGACCAGGAGAATTCGAGGAAGGACAGATGGAATATCTGTGAAAGATGAGAAGACAAGAGAGACTGGCCTATGAAAGATTAAATGAGAGAGAAGCGTAGAGAGAAGTAAGTCCCCAAGGGGTTGGAAAAGAGGAAGAAGGTGTAGAATCATGGGAAAAGGAATCTGACATGGATATTGAAGAAGAAAGAGAAGATTTAGCCCCGATATTAGGAAAGATAGGGAACCCGCCTGAAGAGACTACTCCAAAGGATGAGAACGAGACCCCCCAAATCAAAGAAACTCACCCCAAAGCTAGTGGAACCAGCCCCAAATCACCCATACCCTAAGTGTCTTCTATACAAGTGGTAAATTCTATACTACCTTATTATGTTATTCTTGTTCCATTACAGTCAGTTAGTCAGTCACAACCAGAAAGCATGAATACTGGAAGGATATTGGCATCCCCTGGTAGATCGCACCCAGGACCATTAAGTTTTATCTTGGTAGGAGTCGTAAGATCAAAAATGGTTGGTAACGTGGGAGGTTCAGTTGCTGAATATCCTAAATTTTGGGGTAAGGGAGAAGAGGAACTTGAGCAACATTGGTTCTTATGTGAAGCAATTTGGAGGTCCAGGGGGACTCTAGACGCAAATAAATTGGTCGAGTTCCAGACTACCTTGAGAGGTCGTGCTCTCAAATGGTAGATGAAGGCTATTGAGAAGGAGTATCAGGAGTGCAAGAACAAGCGTTCACACTTGACCAAGTATGAACAAAATTCATAGTGGAGTTTGAGCTACCTCAGTTAGAACAACAATCTATGTCTGAGTTGCACGAAATTCAACAAAGGGAAGGTGAATCTGCCTGGGAATATAGCCAGAATTTTAAAGATGATATAGGGAGGTTAGTGCATCTGATTCATGAGTAAATAAAAGAGAATGGTATATCCAGGGATTGCTACCTCTGACAGAAATTCCATTAATGCAACAACGAATAACCACTTTGATAGATGCCTTGGAACAATCAATGAAGATTGAAGTCATGGCAGGATATTCGGGGAGCTTGAGAGTGACCAGACCCCTAAAAGATGCAAATCTGGTGCAACTACAAGGAAAAATATCAACGTTGATAGAGAAGATTCAAGAATTGACGATACCTAGACAAGGACGACCACAAGTTTGGTGTATCAGATGTTACACAGAAGGACATCTGGTGAATGAATGTCCACATATGAGGGGAATAGGAACCCCTCAAAATCCAATGGGATCCTCACCAGGACCCATGAGAGGATTTGTGCAAGTATCCGTGAATTTACCATTCCATACCCCAACCCTGTATCATGATTTTCCAGGTAATCAAGCATCGTCGTTAGCTGATTATTGTGATATTTGTCGAATCCATGGGCATGGGCCAAGATAGTGCCCCATTATTTAGAAGTATTCAATAGTACTGAATACTGTGCATTATGATTTTTTTGCATCTACTACACATGCTACAAATCAGTGTAGAGTGTTGGATGCACTTGTGGACAGACTGGATCGAACATCATTTCGGGTGAATGAAACCCCTCAAGGACCAGGAAGAGTTCGAGGAGGTGGAGCTGGAGGAGACTTTAGAGGAGGAAGAATTGGGGGAGAGGACCATGTAGATGCTACAAGTGTGATGAGCAAGGTCACATGGATAGGGATTGTCCTCACCTAAGGCAGTCATGGTTCTCTCACTGAAGAACCAATGGGAACACAACTAAAGACTGGCCAAAGGTAATTGTGAAATGGGAAGATAGGGTACGTCGATGGGGAAGTAATCTTATAAGCTCAGAGATAAAGAGAATCATTAAAGGAAAAATACCCAACCTTAATATCATTACTTGAGGAGGAGAAAAGACTGGCACAGATGCTCATAATCTACATCATATCCAAAAAGAATTGCCTAAGGAGGACAAGTATGATCCTCTCAAACCTAAGCTATTCTTTAAAAATGCAATAGAAGTATTCCAGAGTATACTTGTCCCTAAGATGGAAGAAAAACCCCCTCATCTTATCATTTATCCTATGATTGTGCAAGTCCCTGCTTCACCCCCAGCACCCCGAAACCCCGTAGTCCCGATAAGACAACCTTAGTAGTCACAAAATGTAGTTGACCTTTGGTTTTAGTTATTTTCTGATATTCTTGGGAATGACCAGCTGACATAAAAGTTACGCAATTCCCTGTACCTAGTCCTAGGAACTGAAGAATCTCTAGAAACTAGAATAAGGACTAATCTTCAGAAATTGTCGGAAGATACACAGTGTACACTGTGGATCTTCCGACAATTTCTGAAGGACTAATCTTCCTGAGAAGAATACTTAGAGAGTGAAAAGAAGGAAAATATGGATTGGAAAAGAGTTTAGATTAGAATCCCAATTAGATGAGTTTGAAATTAAGGATGTTATGTTAGATCTAGGATATGATGTTAATATACTGCCTAAAAATACTTGGGAATATTTAGGGAAACCCTAGTTGACATATTCCCCAATCTAGTTAAGAATGGCCAATCAATATTTTATTTTTCCAATAGTAAGACTGGAGAATGTGGATATAGATGTTGTGGGAGTGAAGATTGTAGCTGATTTTCAGGTGATCGAAATCATGGGGGATAAGGACCCTTATCCTGCACTAATTGGTATTGATTGGGATTATGATAACTATGTTGTGATTGACCTAAAGAGAGACACTATGACATTTGAGGCAGATGGAATAAAAGTAGTTCAGCCCTTGGGTAAGTATGTAGGCCCTCGATACATGGAGCTAACAAAAAACAATATGGAAGGAGAATATTTGGATTAGTCATACACTATAACAACAAGAACGAGAGAAGACTACATAAATCCTATTGTTGATGGATCAGTAAGTTGGAGGAGCATACAATCGACGAACGAAGATTTAGAACTAGCATTTGACAGTTGGCAGCAAGGATCATATGAAATATTTTCAAGAAGATGCGCAACTTTCAGAGAAACTATATGGGTTGGAACCGAGTTCAGAGAACACTTGATATACGATGGTATCTCATAACTTGATAGTTTTGTGGTCAGCATGGAAGAGAAGATAGAGAAGGATCAAAGGATTTTAGTTTTGGACTTAGCCCTCCAGGACACCCCTGCTAGATGGTAGGCTAGACACAAAGCCTTGATTAAGAATTGGGAGGATGTGAAACAAGATAACTGATATATATTTCAAGATTAGGAGCATCTGTAATTAGAGATGCGGATGGATTTCCAAGTTGCGTAACTATTCAATGGATAGTCGGATCCTAAAGCACATATTGAACAATGCGTGAGACAGTGGAAAGTTGTGGAAATACCATATCGCTTGTGGGTTCAATTACTTACCCATTCACTAGGTCTGATTCCAAAAGCTTGGTATATGCATGAAGAAAACAAAAGATAGACCAATGACTGAAAAATGGTGGTAGATCAATTTTTCAAGAACTTCTCATTTACAAGTAAGTACCATGATCTTAGGATAGTGCTGCAAAGAATTAAAGAATTCCTTTTTACCGACGCTAGTGAACGGAAATCAAACCCAGTGGTATGTGCAAAGCATATCCAAGTAATTCAGTATAACCCTCACCTAGAAATGAACAAGACACCTATAGAATGCTATAAGATTGATAAGGGTTTGGAAAACCCAGATGATTTAGAAAAATTGAGAAACTTAGTCATTAAGGAAATGAAAGGAAGCAGAGAAATACAGAACACCATACCCAGCCAGACTAATAGTTCTTATAATTATCCATTGAAGTTGCGAAAAGTAAATATAGGAACTATAGAGCAACCTAAGATAGCTATGGTATGAGATTACTAGGATGAGAAAACTAGCCAAGAAATACATAGCATGTTGCAAGAGTATGATGACCTATTCCCAAAGACATTATCAGAGTTAAAAGGAATTAAAGGAGCTATGGGAGAGATCAAAATTGAACTAAAACTAGGATCAAAACCTATAAGGCATAGACCATATCGTCTTAACGCCAAGGTGAAAGAGAAGGTTAAGAGGGAAATAGACAAGATGCTTGAGGCTAGACTTATTTTTTTGGTAGAAGAAGCAAAATGGGTTAGCCCAATAGTCATCCAGAGCAAGGAAGGTACAAAGGACATTAGGGTATGTGTAGACTACATAAGCCTTAACACTGCCTATGTGCATGACCCTTTCCCAACACCTTTTACTGAAGAGGTGCTAGACAGGTTGCAGGGAAAGAATATTACTCATTTACAGATGGATTTTTGGGGTATCACCAAGTGAGGATTGCTGAAGAAGAAAAAAGGAAGGCCGCATTCATAACATAATGGGGGTCATTCGCATAAAATGTGAATCCCTTCGGCCTAAAGAATTCCCCTGAAGTTTTTTCCCGGATTGTAATAACAACTTTCTGAGAATTTATTCACAAGTTTATAGAAGTTTATATGGATGATTGGATGGTATAAATTATTCTCAAGGAACATGTAGTGCTACAATGTTTGATGTTTGATAGCTGTAGGGAATTGTAGATATATTTTAACCTCATAAAGTGTATCTTCTGTGTGCCACCTGGAAATTTGTTAGGACACATAGTATACCGATAAGGAGTATTGTAGAACCAGCCAAAGTTGTGGTTATTATGAACATGTGATTGCCTACGAGAGCTAAATAATTGCAATCCACGCTGGGGCACACAGGGTACTATCACAGGTTTACCAAAAGGTATGCAACCATTACTGCACCTTTGAAAAATATACTAAAGAATTCAGAAGTGTTCCAGTGGATGCCAGAGTGTGATAAAGTGCTCGAAATCCTGAAGGAAAATCTCATCACAACACCTATTATGATTTTTCCAAACTGGGAAAATGAATTTCATCTACACATTGACGCATCAAGTATTTCTTTGGGAGCCATCTTAGTGAAACCAGAAGATGGAGCCATGGATCATCCTATCTACTTTTCTAGAAGGAAGTTGTCGCAAGCTGAGCGCAACTATACAAACACAGAAAGGGAGGGTTCAACTATGATTTACGCTCTGCAAAAGTTTATAAATTACTTGTTAGGATCTCATTTTAAGTTCTTTACTGATCATTCTGTGTTAAAATATCTAGTTAACAAGCCTGTTTTGGAAGGAAGAATTTGTTGATGGTTGTTAATGTTTCATGAATTTTCATTTGAGGTGATCATTAAACCTAGAAGATGCAATGTGGGCCCTGATCACCTATCCATACTAGAACCAGTAGAAAGTAGCATAGAATTCGATGATCAGCTCCTAGATGCAGATCTGTTCTGGGTTGAGGTCGTACCAAAATACCTGGAAGACATAGAAGTCTTCTTAAACACATGATCCTGCCCAGAAATGTACTCCGCAACTTAGAAACGTCATATGGTGGTTAAAGCAGCAGACTATCAATTGATTGCAAGGAAATTGTATAATTTGGGCCTAGATAGTATCATCAGGAGGTGTGTCTTAGATCACGAAAAACAAGACATACTGTGGGAGTGACACAGTGGAGTTGCGGGAGTCCATGTTGGAGGAAAGGCCACTGCGTAGAAGGTCCTCCAAGATGGATTATGGTGGGCCACACTCTTCAAGGATGAGAAGGAATATGCTAGATCTTGCGACGTCTGTCAGAGAATAGGAAATCCATCATGATGAGATGAATTTCCTCTTCATCCAGTTCAAGCTCTGCAAGCATTTGAGAAACGATCAATTTAATTCATTGGGCCGATCAACCCCACAACTAATCATTCAAATGCCAGGTATATTATTACCGCAATTGATTACCTTACACGGTGGGCGAAGGCAACAACTGTTCAGGATTGCTCGATCGATACTGTTGCCAGGTTTATTTTTGAAAGTGTTATCACTTGGTTTGGATGTACTAGGAGTTTGACTAGTGATCAGGGTGGTAATTTATTAGTAGTACAATAATGAAGATTACAACATAATTCCTAATTCAACATCATGAAAGTATCCCCTACCATCTGTAAGACAATGACACTATAGAGGCGTTTAACAAGATTCTAGAGACATGATTAACGAAGGTTTGTTGCGCAAACAGGGAAGATTGGGATGATAGACTCCCAGTAGTTTTATGGGATTATAGGAAAACCACAAACAAAATCCACAGGTATACTCCATTTCAGCTAGTCTATGGGAAAGAGGTTGTGGTACCTGCAGAGTTCATTACCCCGAGTCTATACATTGAATAGATTACACACATGTTAGAGGATGAATCAGTCACGCAAAGAGTTACGGAGTTGAAAGAACTTGAAGAGACTTGGTTTTTAGCATACTTTTATCAATCAGTTGAGAAAACAAGGAAAAAAGCTTGGCATGACAGACACATTAAGACTAAAATATTTGCGCAAGGAGATAAGGTCCTACTTTATGACATTCAATACCAGAAACATCTAGGCAAGTTGCGCATGCATTGGTTGGGACCATTTATAGTTGTGGAGATGTGACCTTTTGGAGCAACTAGACTCGCGCAACTGGATGATATACTTGAACCAGGATGGGTGTATGGTGCTCACCTAGAACCCTATATTTCACAGAACTGAGATAAAGGATTGTTTATCTAGTCCAAAGGAGCATGTATAGTAGCTATATTTGAATTTTTTTTGCAATTTTTGTGAATTGATTTAATCAATTCGAAGTGTGCATTATTGCACCGCGACATGTATTTCATTTTTCTGTCTAAGTGTTGTTTTGACGCAGAATTTCTTACTCAACAGCGTAGGATTAGAAGAGACATGAATCCATTAATGACAATCATTAAATGTGACGGGGACCCCTTTGTGGTCGGAGGCAGATCGAATCTGAATGCAATCCTAGTCCATGTGCCAGATGAACCCAATCCAGTCATAACCTTTATGACTGCTACAGTAACTCGTTCGAACTATGTTAAACCATAAAGCCATGATACATGAATATTCCATCTATATTCGCACCAAAATTCTAATCCATTTAAATGATAAGGTATGAATTTGGCCACGTCCTTGACCAAGTTGCTTAGTAAATGCCGGGATCACCCAATAGATTTACCCCGTTAACTAGTCCTGTCAAAAAACTCATCTCCAAGTTGCATCTATAGGGTTGATGATGAATGGCCTTAGTAGTTATTATAGAACTTTCTAGCTAACACCGAGTATAAGGTTGTGTGAACTCGATGTAAGACGTATTGTTTCCCAGAGAGAGCTTAATGCCTTGCGAATTCTGAATTTTTCTCATGCCCGTGCAATCCCTCGGCCCTCAGTCACGATCCCCAATCCCAGTTAGCTTTTTGAAGTATGTTGACAGTCTAGAATCACTATGCCGAGAGCTACAGGGAGATCGTGGGATATCTCAAAGGGAAGGTCGAGCAAGTCAAACTTCTTGATCTTGACCTAATAGACCAAGTCCTGTTCTCGCAGTTGAACATTGATGTATTTTGGAGTGTCACTCCAGATGATTTGGGAGGAATGTAATTCATGTCAAAGACAGAGTTCATAAACCTCTTCAACTCCACCATTATGCATCTCATAGATTTACCATTGTTCGGCACTTCGGGCGAGGTTGCGAGATGTACCAAGTTCCTCATCAACAAGGTACATGACAGGAGCCTATGGCTGGATAGAAAATACCCAATTCATGCGGAGGATATCCATCAACTTACTGGATTATCCATCGAAGGCGAGGATGTATCTAAAGGATGTAGAAAAAGGGAGAACCCATCTTGTATGAACGATTTCATACTTAGAGAGGGGGGCACACAACCAAGATTGACCCCATTCTACGCAAGACATTCATGACCTCTTGCTACGTCATTGCTATCAAGGTCATGCGGTTGTATTACAAAGGTGAATGCACATTAGATTCCCTATTAGAGGTAGACTTGTGCACCAACAAAGTAGTATTCAACTGGTGCAACTACTTGCTGGAAGAACTCTTGGTTACATGCGAGGAAGCGCAGAAGAAGGGATACACCTTCACTTATGAATACGTGTTAGTTGTGTTCGCCATGCTGAAGTGGACACCACCTGTAGGAAGACCAGTATCACCTGCAGACAAAGGCCAACTTGAAAATATGTTCGAGCCTTGGCACTCAAGGTCAGACTTGGAGAACACTACATTCAACAATGTAGCCTTCTCGAAATGGTACAACCGGTTGTTTGACGCAACTCAGAGGTTGCACATTCCTAGGGAATTTCTCAATTTGAACACGTGGAACATCACATTCAGCATGAACCGCCACCACACATTTTTCTGTCCAAGGCATGCCAAGTGAGAAGACTTCCACTCTCAAATATTTCCATTCTACTTGGACAAAGAGACCTTCGATAAGGAGGTCATGTCATGGTCAGGAGTGAAACGAAACCCGCGCAAGTCGGGGATTCATTACCTTTTCCTGTAGAAATTTTGAATAATAAGGGATATGAAGCAGGGGTAGGACCAAGCTCGGGCCCAGAGGAAAGGAAGAAAGAGGCTCTAGTACAGACAGACTCAGAGGAAGAGGAAGAGACATAGTCATTGGAACACAAGAAGAAAAAATCCATGTTGACAGGTAAATATGTCAATGACATCCTAAAAATTGCCATCATTGGAGACACATTAATCAAGAAATCTAGGACAGGGATCTCCCCTGTAAAGATTTTAAACCCTCGGCCGATATCGTCAACCATTCCTCGTACTCTAGCAACGACTTGAGTGGCCCAAATCATTGACAATCAGGATGACCCTGAACCTGACACCACTCCATCCACCACCATCATTACTGAACAACCCCCATCACCCCCACAACCCCAGTCACCACCTTGAGAAATCACCATCCCATCCCAAACCATTGAACCAGAGCCAATGCGGTTAGAACCCCAGGCTACCTGAACAGAGACCATAACTCATGGGTCCAAACCATGAAGTCCCGAGTCAACATATTTTCCCTTTTTTACCAATTCAAAAAACTTTGCATTCAACAAAGATTCAAACAATACCAATGCATCAAGTCCCAAGTCCACAACGCACTGCCTCAGAAGATGAGGTCCAGATAGAAGTAGAAGTCTAGAAAGAGGAAGAAGTGCAGAAAGAGGTAGAAGTCCAAAGGTTTAGAAGGAACCCGAAATTGCATCAGAACATAGTGCAACCTCGTTCAATAATAACTGGAGTTTGTACTCCAAAATCCATAGCAGTGTGCAGAGCTGATGCAACTTTGTCTAAAAAAACAAAAGTCCTACCATTCCTTCCATCAACATTGACGATGAGACTTGAACAACTGCCACAAGTTCCATCTACATGGGAGGAAGAGGTGGAGACACCTTCAGAGCATTCGATGGCCAGTGGAATCCCACTGCAGGTCCGAGAACCCAGGGAGGCTACTCCTTCTTTTGGTGACCTCTCTTAGTTTCCATCAATGCATCTCATTGGTATGATCATAGATTCCACTGATCAACTGGCATAGAGGCTACAACAAGCGGAGAGGGATGCAGAGTTTGCAAGGGAGGAAGTACTCCTCGCCCAAGCATGCAGTACACAAGAGGAATACACAAAGGTCCAAGCAGAGAAAAAATTGGAAAGAGTCAAGGAGAAGCTTGCAACATCCTGGCCAAAGATAAGAAATGTAGCACCATAATTGCCTGAGTCTAGCGTAGCAGGTGAGCCTGAGCAGTAGATTAAGATACTCAAGGGTGCATGGTTAGAATTGGCCATTCACACAGAGAACCTGGAAGCACAGTTGTTGGAGAGCCAGTGTGAAGCAGAAAAACAACCTAGGAAGCTTTAAGAGCAGATGGAAAAAGTAGTGCTTGAAAGAAATAACGCTAGAGAAGCAGTGCACAAATGAACAACAGAATGCAAGAGGATCTTTCGTGAAGTTAACTATTGGATGGGTATCATTGCAAGGTGAAACCAAACTCTTGAGGATGTACACATAAAGATACATTCATTTAACAAAGAATTTGTTGTCACCATGGATCCATTGGATAGAATGAAAAATTTGATCATATCCAGCATGCAGATAACAAGTTGAATGCTCTATTTGAAGCACAATCAGTAGGTAAAAAAGAGCTACACGAGTTTCAACCTTTCTTTCAGACAACCTATGTGCAGATGTATCTGGTAGATGCTACAACTGATTCAGAATGGAACTCCCTAGTTGCATCCAAGCCTAAGGGATGCATTACAGATGTGACTCAACAATTTATAGTTGAAGCTTCACTCCTTTCCAGGAAGTGGCAGGATAAGATTGTCAGTTTTCAATAAGTAAGGAAGTGGGCCTTGGCATTGGTCCCAGAGTTTGGCTCTTCATTTGAAGAGGTGGAAAAGGAAAGAGTGCAAGAAGGAGATGAAAGAATAATGGAGACAGAGGATAAAGGAAAGCAACATGCACTCCTAGAAGCCACGAAAGAGCCAAGGAATTGACTCGAGGGTGTTAGGATCATACAATGTACCTTTTTTCTCACACTTTTTGCTACCTTTACACCCTTGTTTCACTCACATTTAAACTCACATTATCACCTTACCCTATCTTTCCAAAGGTATACAACGTATCTTCTCTTTACTATATGTTTAATCTGTTTTGCATATAATTTTACATTACTCTCGTACTTAACCATTGATTAGAAATGTATAAGTGCTGAAACAGTTCGAACTGCAGATTAGCATTGAGGCCTGTTGCTGAAACAGTTAAAGCACACAACCCCTGTGGCTGAAACAGTCTGTGGACTACGATGCTGAAACAACAACTCACATAGAAGAAGTTGTTACACAATACGTGGTCAATGATGCTGAAACAACAACTCACACAGAAGAAGTTGTTACACAGTCCGTGGTCAACGATGTTGAAACAACAACTCACACAGAAGAAGCTGCTACACTCTCTGTGGTCAACAATGCTGAAACAACAACTCACACAGAAGAAGATGTTACACAGTCCGTGGTCAACGATGCTGAAACAACAACTCACACAGAAGAAGCTGTTACACAGTCCGCGGTCTAC
>JASDQU010685021.1:56655-71054 GCA_032191745.1 Picea mariana | reverse complement strand
TGAGACCAAGTTGCTGAAATAGTCAGAACACAAATCCCGTGGTTGAAACAACCCGCGATTTGCGATGCTGAAACAACATACAACAGCAGTAACAAGAAGACAAATAAAGAAGTTGTTACTCTAGCCGCAACAACAACACCTCACTCAACACTTGTAATAGCATTTTGTTACGGGAGACTAGGATACCCTATTCTAGTATAGAAATCGGGAGTCAGGGATTGTGGTCGGAGCTTGTTGGGCCCTTCGTTTTTTGTTAGAAGCTGTGCAAGGAAGACTATAGTCCCAATTTTGGTCAAACAAAAGTTGTGCAAGCCACAAAGGATTTGGGTAGTGGAGCAAGAAAGAAAACAAAAAATGGTCTGAAAGAGGGACAGCGCAACACTAGCAAGGAAAAATAAGTTACAACAAAACAAGAACAAAAAAACATGTGAAGTCTAAAGCCAAAAAATCCCAATCAACCTATATATATGAGATGTATATGATTCTAAAGGGTTATATGGTATAGCTAGTGTAGACGGGTATAGACATGATTATCATTTAATCCATGTAGGTTATGTTATTGTAATTCGTATCCATTTTGGGAAAAAGGGTAGATAGAGCTCTGAGGAATGAGTCAGGATCCAAAAATTCTTGTAACAAAGTAATGACTTGTATCTGTTAAATTGTATCTGAGAAGCTCTTTTGATGATAATATATGGAAGGAACTGAAATTTTGAAATATTCGGTGTAATTCTCTATCTATTGTTATGAATTGTCTCTTTACTTTACTTCTTCGTGTCTGATAAGATCAAAATGTTATAATTGTTTGAAAATGTTATCGCATCCCCATTGTCTTTATTACTAGTTAGGAATGAGTTCAGATCTTCTCTCTGGTTAGTTCATCTTTTACAAGACTATGGTGAATCTTGAAGATTCTGGAAATATGCCTAAGTATTCTCCTTTCCCTTTCCTATCCTTTTGTCTTGGTTGTGTTTCGGGTGAGACTTCTTCTCTCTAGAGAAGATGAAAATGCTAGTACTCTAGACTACTCAATGCCTTTTGTTGGTAACCTGAGAAGGACCCTGGTCTGATCAACTTCATGCCAACAACATTCATTCCCATCTCCTTATGTCCTAGAAACAATCCATCTCGACAATCATGAAGCCAAGTTGAATGTTTGTCTATGTCTCTCCCATCTTGAACTGGATCATCCTAGTGCTAGTTATGCCAAGAGCCATCTTGGCTTCACCATTCCTATACTTCTTGATGTATCTATTGGAGTATTTGAGTGAACTTGTTGTTCATTTCCTTCACTCGCTTCCCTGAAAGGAAAACCTAAACATGTTTCTACAAACATCTAGACTATTTGACTTGCTTCTGTACAAGGCTCACATATTACACGAACATGCCATTTACATAACTATTACACACCAAATTCCTACACTACTAAGTGTCACACTTACGTATCACATTCTACTAAGTGTCACACTTATGTATCACTTATGTATCACATTCTACTAAATGTCACACTTATGTATCACTTATGTATCACATTCTACTAAGTGTCACACTTAAATATCACAACTTTATCATCATGTGGGAGTAATTGTCATGTTCCCTAGACATGATTGATAAGAAATACATCATTTGGAGGTCTAAATGCTACTTTTTTTGTTGAGATTTTGACCCTTTTAGAGTATCATCACTCCCCTGCCCATATACAAGGAGTGATGAACCCTAATTATTTCTCCTTTTTGAGTTATAGGGGAGTGACATCATCTCTCCTTGATCACTTATAAGGGAGCGATGAAGTGGTTGAAATTAAGCCACCTTATTTGTTAGGAAAAATCCGATAAGATTGAGTTTTTTTGGGTAAAGGATTCGAGCCATATCTCTTTTCTCTATCTTGGGCACCAAATACCAACCTCATGAGATAAATCCTCAACCATTTTCCCAAAATACCCTATGGTGGTTGTTCCTCCAATTTATATAAAATGGAGGCCATTCTTGGGTGAAAGGGGAGGATAGAAATTCAGAGTATCATACTTTTAATATTGAGACATTGAAGAGAGGAGGAGAATTAAGAGCATCATACTTATGATTGTGTGAAATAAAAAGGGATGGATAGGAGAGCTTGGATAATCCACTGCAACATCAAACTTGAGATTGCAAGTTCTTTCATTTTGTTGGCTTTCGAGTAATACATAACTTGGCCTATTCCTCTCATGTATATGCATCCAAGTGTATGCATGCATATTTTTGTTAAATTCATCATATATAGATCTATTTTCACATAACAATATAGTGTGGAAGAAGGAGGTTTCTCTTTGTTCCTTGCAGGTCTTTTCTTGTTCCTAGGAGGTTGGACATCAAGGTCAAAGTCTAGAGTAGTGAGGACAACCATTGTAAAAAGGTAACTTATCCATCTCTTCCTTCTCATTCTAATTGTCTAAATATGTCTAAGAGGAAAGTAGTTCACCATTTGTTTTCTTTTGTCTTGGATCAAGAGGTATTTATCCAAGGGGGGTTTCACCTACCCATAGGGGGAACTTTACCATAATAAAAACATCTTTATGATGTACATAACCTAAATAATGCACTTTACATGGAATTTAATCAACAACCACTTATACTTATTTCACTCTTCTAATAAGTATTCTACCTCCCTACTTCTTACAGAGAAGACTATTTCCATCCTACTTTACAATAATGGAAACAAAATTGAGAAGGACTGCATGCATGCTATCTTTTCTATTTACATATGAACATTAATTTTCCATCTTGGGATGCTTCCCCAAAATGAAAACCATAACTATTCCACTGTAGGTTACTTCCCTGTAATGGAATATAAGTTTTTTAAGTTGTCTACCTCTGATGTCGACACTGACTCTGAATCCTAGAAATCACTGGATCTAATCATAGGTTGTCCAAGAAACCTACATAATATCCAAAAGTATGGTTCATTGAGAAATCAAGTGAGGGTACTATTGCCTCACTTGTATAGTATCCTCCATCCATTCTATTTGGATAATGAGCACCTGAATCATCACAACAATAATGAAGACTAAAACAACACTGTTGACAAAGTTAATCATTCCCTTAAATTCAAAAACTCCATCATTCATTGTTGCAACTACTTAACATACTCCACTGATTAGTAATAATCTGAACAAAAAAACTGAATATACAGATGCGAAAGAGAATGAACCATCAACATATTTTCCCTTCTCAATAGGAACAACATCAACCGAAGGAAATTCTTTACTTTAAACCATAGGTTGTAAACCTGAATCTTGGATACTAGTATTAACTAGAATTTTTATGTGCCTTGTAGTGAAAAGAGTCAAATTAGTATTCATATGATGATCTCTCACAATGAAATCAATCCCATCCTTGAAAATATGATACTTGTTTTGTTCCTTATAGAAAATGGCCTTCGTGTCATACAAGTATGGATTTCCCAAAAATGTAAAGTGGAACCATGACTAACTGTACCTCATCAATGAAATTGGATGTTATCTCAAACCATAACTTGCATTGCTTAGTTACATGTAACTGAGCATTATCATAAATCCAACCCAAAGGATATGGTCTCAGATGAGGCCTAGTTTCCAATCCCAAATTTTGAACAACTTATTCTGAAAATATCCATTATCAACTAGTGTATCAATCTTATTGTTCTTTTAGATAACTTGAAAAAAAAACATTTCTTTTCTTTTCCTTCCATTATGGATTATATTATCCTTTGAAGAAGAAGTGTGTGAACTAGAACTAGTAACATAAAATATACCTTTAACATTCATATCTGTAACTTTAGATTCTGATCCAAGATCGTGAACTATGGTTGTGGTCTTTTGTTTACCCTTACCTTGAACTTCTTTGGTAGCCTTTTTGAATGCAACTTTCCAACATGTTGCCTCTGCATGAACTTTCTTCTTGCAATGAGAACATGTAGGATTCTCTTCTTATTTTCCATTCAATTTCTTCTCGAAGTTATGTGTCTTCTTCGACTGCTTATCGAAGTTATGTGGCTTCTTCAACTGCTTCTTGAAGTTTTGTGGCTTTCCTTTTCCTTTACCACAAATTCCCTTGGCCTTCTTTCGATCCTCATGCATTCCTTCCACCATGACCTTCACTGCCATGAACATGGAAAACAAAATGTCTCTTCAGTATTGAAAGGATTTAGATCAAAATAATCCCCATCTTCTATTGAATCCATTTTTTCTTTCAAAATGAACACCTTGAACCAATCTCAAGAATGTACTCTTCAAACAATCCTTCACTAAGCTTGAGTTTGGACCTCATAATCATTCACTTAAAAATACACATCAAACCAACTCTGATACCACATGATTTGAAAATCTTTAGATGTTAATTATTTCTTAAGCAAGCACTAACATCCGACCAGATTCAGGAAATTAAGATGGTTATGACTATTTGAAAAATATCATGTGAAAAATTTTATTTATCCAAAACTTCATTAGTTGATATATAACTTGTGGAAACAATGAGTGCCAAAATAGAGATAAATAGAGACAACAAATAACAAGTCTCATTACACAGTTTGATAACTGAGTTCACCCGTATTGGGCTATGCCTCTAGGTCTGCTTCCAAATAGTGAGGTCGCTCTATTAATGCTCAAATTCTTGATACGATGATGAATTACAATGGAAAATATGAAGACACCCTTCAATTCTTCTACTCAAACCCATAAACATAGGTTACCACAGAATTCCTCTCGAAATTCTAAGAAGAATGAGTATAAACTCGACCATGTTATGAACAAGTGCTTAAAGACCCCCTTTTACATGTCAAATGAGACTATGGCTCTCATACACAGAAAACAGAAGTAAGACTTTCATACACAACACTTTAGCATAGAACCAACATCACCATTGTATTACTCTCATAAAGATGGGAAAATGAGTATAAACACTCTATAATTCCCTCATGGCATGAAAAACAATGCAATAGAACTCTCTACAAGTTCTTGGCATGCAAAATGAGATAAAGGTACAAATTATGGTCAAAAATCCCACCTCAGGATTCATTCCGGA
This sequence comes from Picea mariana, assembly GCA_032191745.1. Classification (NCBI taxonomy): domain Eukaryota; kingdom Viridiplantae; phylum Streptophyta; class Pinopsida; order Pinales; family Pinaceae; genus Picea; species Picea mariana. The sequence continues at coordinate 66,017 of JASDQU010685021.1, read as the reverse complement.
CCTTTGCATGCAATTCCATGCTCTCCTCCTTTCGTACAATGGCTCAGTGTGTTTATAAAAGATAGGTCGAGAGGGGGGGTCGAACCCCTATCCGCTCCACTATATTCCTAGGTCTTATTGATTAAATTTAAATAATAATATTCTCATTAGTTTTAACAACCAATATGGTTGGTGCATTGGTAGGAGAATATTGTTAAGTTGTTGGAATATTCCTGGAATATTCCCATGGAGGTCGGGGTTTGAACACAAATTACTTGCTTTATATCTTCGTGTGTGAAGGGATGGTTAGTATGGTTCTGGTTAAGGAGGATGATGAGCTCCACGAGCACATTGTCTACTACCTTAGTCAAAGCTTAGCTGGCCTTGAACTTAAGTACTCTCATGTTGAGAAGCTAGCCTTGCCTGTCGTACATACGCTTCAAATATTACAGAACTATATATTGCTTTGCAAAGCTATTGTAGTTGCTTATGTGAATCGATTTCAATACATCCTTGATAGGCATATCATAGGGGTGAAATACAATAAATGGATTGTTATTCTGAAAGAATTTGACCTCAATTTTTCTTCGGCGAAATCTAAGAAATCACTAGTTTTTTCCAAGTTAATATAAGACTTCCCTCGACTAGATGAGGATGTCATTGATGTTGATTCATTCACATATGAATACATTTTCTTTATCTTTTCATCAGACCCCTGGTATGGAGACATATTGATCTATCTTCAAACCTTGAAGTTCTCTCAACATTTGTCGAGAGATGATCGACGACGCATACGACATCAAGCTAAAAACTACCTAGTCATCGATGACACTTTGTATCATCGAGGTGTAGATAATATCTTGTGTCATTGCTTGAATCAAGAAGAGGATGATTCATTTCTTAATGAATGTCACAGTGGGGCTTGTGGTGGTCATCTATATGGGCTTGTGACAACCCAAAATATATTGCAAGCTGGTTATTTTTGGCCGACAATTTTTAAAGATTGCATTGAAGCGGTCAAGAAGTGTCACCCATTCCATGTTTTCACTCAGAATGTGCACTCGCATCCAGTCCCTCTTCACTCGATCATCACCATCGGTCCCTTCACCAAGTGGGGGGTGGATTTTGTGGACTACAACCTAGCTTCAGCTGGGGGGAATCAACATATTATCATGGTCCTAGACTACTTCACTAAATGGGAATAGGCCATGCCTACGATTAAATCTGATGGTATGACTACAACATTTTTCGTGTTCAACTAAATTATAGCCTGGTTTGGAATCCCAAGGGATATTGTCACTGATCATGGCAATCACTTTCAGAACGAAATGATGAAAGATTTAGCATAAAAACTGGGTTTTAAAAATGGTCATTCTTCCCCTTACTATCCCCGAGAAAATGGACAAGTAGAGGTTGTGAACAAATATCTCAAGACCATTTCGCAAAAAAATGTCAGCCTGATAAAATTTGACTGGCATTTAATGCTTTACCCTGTGCTTTGGGCATATCAAACCTTGATCAATACTTCCTCTATTTTTTCTCCTTTTCAGTTAGTACACGGTGTTATCACTCCAAGAAACTCTTTAGGGTTGTAGGCTAAAGATGCTTGGTAACTCAAGAATATGGTAAATTTGGTATGTTTGGATCAATGGGATAACTCAATGGCTAATGAGAAGAACAACTTATCATGCATTCGAATAAGACAGTGCTTTTATAAATCAATAATCAGATAAAGTAATTGGAATAGGGTATGAAGAACACTAATCTAGATAACCAAGTACATTAACATGTAGGGTCATACAAGATAGTAAGAGATCCTTTAATTCAAATTCATGAGCTAAATAAGAAGATAACAGTTCTTAAAAGCTAAGCTAAACTGAATCAAAGTATAGAGTAATGCAACACATGAACAAATCTGACATTGGTAGCAAAAGAAGACTGTGTTTCATATCAAGATAAGAGTCTAAGTACATGAGCCAAAATGTATCTAGGATTGAACCCCTTGGTGATCCAAATGTCTTTGGCTTTATAGCCTTACAATACAGTATTGAGATCCTGAAAGAGTGGATCAGAAATACTAAATATAGAAAGTCAAAAACTAGATTACAAAAGATAAGGAATGATCCTCAAAATGAATTCAATTCCACATTTCATGGTCTTCAGATGATGTAGAGTCCTTGTGCAGTGCAGAATAGCCTTCCAAGGTTGTTTGATGAATCTTGAAGGAGATAAGATTCAAATTTGCTGAGTTTGGAAAAAACCCTAATTCGTTGCCACAAAAATAGGTACCAAAACCAACTTGACTACCTCTTATAACTCTTTTACATCAAAAGTGGATCTTAGATCTAACTTTATAATTCAATATATATCCTTTAAAAGAGTTTTCAAGCGATTTGGATTAATAAAACTTCGATCTGGGAAAAATTTCACCTTTTCTGTCTAATGACAGATTTCGGTGGTTAACACAGAGGAATTCTGGGTGTATTAACCACCGAAAATCTCTTCTTTCGGTGGTTAATGAACAGTCGTTCTGTTCGCCTAAACCACCGAAAGCTCTTCTTTCACCAAAATTTCAAAATTGCAAAAATTGAAATACCTTACTGCTTCGATGAGTGTTCAAGGCTTCTTTGATGATGTTTCTCCTCGTACAGGGATTGAAACTTCAATTTGTTGTGTAGGAGGCTATGTTTCCTTCTCTAAGGAAGTAGCCAATTCTGCAAGGGTTTCTAACCCTGAGCGCTCGAGAGTTGGAGTCTGAGTCTCTTTCATTTTCAGCCTTAGGAGTTTCAGCTTAGTGTTCTCTTTTATTAACATTTTATTTCTGTCCAGAGTCTTATCGTGTTTCTCCATGACCTCCTGAATGATATGATACAATTCCACATTCTTATCAACTAACTCTGCATTTTTCTTCTTGATTTGTTTCTCAGAGACTTCTAACTCATAAACCTTCTTAAGAAGTTGGTTTTTCTTCTATGACCTGGCTGGTCTTGGTTTGCTAGTAGATGCTTCTACCAAGGGTCTGTTTTGTTCCTCAGGGGGAGTTGGGGATGGTAGATTAGGGTATTCTTCAGCCACTTTCTCAGCCTATTCGTCATCTTGTATCTCTGTTTGCTCCTAATCTTCCTCCGAGTCACTATATGGTAGATTCAAAGGATTATTTTCTTTAGTAAGACCCTCGGTCTATTCACCCTCCTTTCAAAAATCAAGTTTCCTTTTAGCCCTTTTGATTTTGACAGAAGGTGTCTCTGTTTCGGCCCGAGGAGGTGAAATAGCCCTCCTTTTCCTTCTACTGCTCCTAGGAGTGGATGATTTCTTTGAGGTAGGTTTATTCCCTTTATTTTCTGGCTGCAAGTCAGTATGGAACTCGTTCCAAAACAGAAAGAATTTCCAATCAACATTTTTCTTCTTCAAAGCCTCTCTAACGATTAGGGTAATCAGACCTTGGTGTGAGAGTCTACTGGCTACCTTGTTGGGTTTGACCTTCACTTGTCGAGCCATCTTGGTAAGGGCCTTATGAAGGTAATAAGGGAGATTGAGAGGGGTCCTTCCAGTAAAATGATTGAGCAGCTTAAAGTGATAAAACATGACTCGATTATACCTACCCTCACACATTATGTAGGAAAAAATAGCTTTGAGCAGGGACTTCCATTTTGTCTCTAGATAAGACATAGGGATATCCTTTTTCCATATGAGAGTCTTGTGTTGTGGTTGAAGGTATGACCTGAACTCTATATCGATTGGAACAGTGGTTTTAAACCAGCATTCATCGGTTCTTGGCAAACCAATGACCTCTGCAATCAATGCTTCATCAATAATGAACTCTTCTTTGCTAATAATGGCCTTCCTACCATCATAAGATAGAGCAAAGACCTCTGATACCTATTTGTGAAAACTTTGTAGATTCTCACAATAGGTGAAACACCCTACTTCTTTGAAGAAATCACATATCACAGGATGATCCTTGAGATACCAAGTTCCATCTAATTTGGTCCTCAGGACTGGTCCCACCTTTTGCATTTTCCTGACCTTGATTGTGCCTATCTTGCAAAATGACACACCTACGGGCTAGGGGAGACAACAAGCACAATTTCAGGAGGGAAATCAGATCTATGGAGAATTAATGGGCATGGGAATAGGGATGACTTGGGTTTTATGAGATAGACCAAATCTTTAACAACTTATAGCCAGAAACTCAGGCTTGATTATAGCTGAAAAAATTAGATTTAATGAAACTGAGAAGACTCGGGTTTCTATGGCATTTGGATGATAGATGAAGTTGTAATATGCATAACATAAAACTCGACCTTCATATGGTATAATGACAATGACCGCAGACTCGGGTTTGATAACGAAATCAAAGGGATTTCATATAATGAACCTAAATAAGACTTCAGACTTGATTACTAAACAATGGATTTCAAATCATAATTAAATGGGAATCATCATGAATATATCTCTTGGAACTTGAAGTTATGAAATTCATGCGAATCATCAAGCATTTAAGCGAAACAATCACTTCATAGATTTTTGTGTTATACCAAGCTTTCCTTCGAAGTGACAAGTGGTAGTTTGAAAGTACTAAAGAACATCAAAACCCCGATTAGATGTAATGATACCATCTTACCTCACCGATTCCTTCAATTTTCGGCAGTTATGTTTTCATTATTGTGCATGTTGACAGCTAGATCGTGCGAAAGCACATGCCTTCTTTTTTCCACATTGAAACATTTTCAGTAGTTAACTGGGCTTTATGTTTCCCTTTTTTAAACACCGAAAACCAAGGCTTTCGGTGGTTAATGAACGCTTCACAGGTTCGCCTAAACCACTGAGACCTGAAATTCTCCCTTTTGCTTAAGAAAATCAAATCCAATGTTTGTTCCAAGATTATTTACAAACAATAGGCTCTTTAACAAGCCTATACAAATTTAGAAATAATTTTTTGGAGATCTCTCTATCACCTAAAAATGGCAATTTTGACTGTGCTAGTTTAGGAGATAACACACGATGTGGAGCCAATCCTTCCTATTGAATGTGAAATCCCTTCCCTTAGACTAGAAATTAATCTCCTACCTAACAGTTCATATCTTGAAGAATTCCTCGTACACCTAGAGAACCTAGATGAGGAGCGTCGAGATGTCTCTACGGCCATAGAAGAAAATAAACAACATGTTAAGGTCTAGTATGATAGGTATGTTTTTCCTCGACAATACGATGAGGGTGACTTGGTCCTCTTGTATGACCAAGCTAAAGAACCGCTAGGGGTAGGCAAGTTCAATCCCATGTGGCATGGTCCTTATATCGTGCAACATGTTTTAGAAAAAGGAGCCTATGAATTAGAATATTATGAAGGGAATATGTTGGTTGAGCCCAGAAATGGGATCTACTTGAAAATATATTACGCTTGAGCCCCCAATATTGGGCGTAACTCTTTGTATACTAGTGTATCATAGTGTATATATATATTTTCCTTTGTGTCATCGACTTGCTTATCGAGTTTTCCCTTGGTTGGTAGATGTCAACGGATTCTTCAGTTTTATTAGGATTCAAAGACAATGCCAGTCGTCATACATGAAACTTGTCTTCCTCCGCTTGGGTCATTTACTCACTCGAGGGTCAACTGGTGTCTTCAGGTGGCATTTTTCTAGGGCCATCAACGAATAATGTGGCTGAATATAGCATCATTATAGAGATTTTACGCGACGCCATTTCGCATGGTGTTCGATATTTAGAAGTTCACCTAGACTCCTAGTTAGTATTATGTCATTTGAATAATAGTTACTGTGTGCGAGACCCTACTCTACTCCAACGATTCGTATAGGTACGACTGTTGGAATGACACTTTGATTTTATTACTTATAATCACATACATAGAAGTTCTAATTATGTATCCATTGCATATGCTAATTATGTTTTAGATTTGGATTTGTCACATAACTAAAGTAAAATAAAGCACATTCATCAATGTACACATTGTAATATATAAGTAAAGTTGAAGACCAATGTATTTTATATTTTCTCTCTCCAAAAAATATGGTGTTATAGTAGAAAATGGGGCTCACACCCTCAGAATACATAAATGGCCAGTAGATATAATGACCATGGAATCTACACCTATAGAGTCGAATGTGTATCATCATAGCATACTATGGTGTTTGAAAGACTCTAGAAGAGTTTCACCCATGCATGGGGTACACCCACCACCTATCGATGCATAACCTATAACAGATCCTCTACCTGAACCATAGGAATCATGTGTGTCAAACACGACAGGTTCCCCTGCACATTTTGAAGAACTCTCTTCGCATCTCCTCCCACCGGCTCATTTCCCTAGTTCCTCCACCGATGTCGTGGGAATCTATCTACTCGTCGCAGACCCACATCTACACAACAAATTAATTGTGAATACTTGACACCATCCAAAAATATTTTCATTTTTTATTCTTTTTGAAAAACACAAAAAAATGAAATATATAAAAACTTTTCATACCTATATCACCGTAGACGGAGTCTAGTGGAAATAGAATATATGGATCTCCTCTGTAGTCAATCCCAGCATAAGGGTAGTTGTCTATGGCTATCAACTGTCGATGCCACCGGAAGAAGAACTCATCATTGTAGGGGGTTGGTACCCTACCACCTCCTAACCACCTCATCACCCCAGTCCATCGTGACATGGCTGGATCATGTGGTCCATGTGGATTTATCTCCACTCTAGGGCTCAAACTTGGAACCCTCTCAAAGAAAAAACTACACAAGATAGATGTGAACTCGATGCTCATTTTCCTCCCTTGTTTGCAGTGTGTCAGCTGACTCTTCATGTTATCCAGTAATGAGGTACACCAGTCATAAACTTTGGGTCACAAGCATTCCACTGTGTAAAACATGAATGGCCTTGATTCCTGGTGCAACAAGTCCAAACCCGTGATCCATGTAAGTACAAGGATGATGATCTTCAATATCAGATTCTCAATCACCTTGATGGGGAGTTGACTCCCTAATTTCTCTGTTCCTGCAACACAATGGGTGGAAAATTATTCCTCTATGTTCAGACCACCCCCCTCTCCCTGGGATTTGAGATTCACCACCTCACCCCAACGAGAAAATCCTGTGATGAAATAGATGTCCTCTACTTCAATTCTCAATGGTTTCCAATCGAGATTGAATGCCTCTATATACAGATCCTACAAGTTTACTAACATTTGAAGCAATGTAACTTGAGCCCTCATTCCTTTGAGATCCCAAAACTTGTAAATCCCACATCTTTTTAGGGCAAGTTGTGCCCCTGCATCTCTTTCCACAGCCGCATACACTTCCTCATTCTCTCTCTCTCTCTCCATTCAAGTACCATCCTGCAAAAGGAAAACCTTTTTTGAGTCAAACCCTTAAAAAACTTGTTTTTGGACTTGTACGTGAGCTGTAATGTTAAAAATTGTGTGTAGGGCCACATATATGCGAGAAAGATTTTCCTTGCCCACGTTCATGTCTCCACATACGCGACCTAATGAACGACAACCCACATACACCCAAATTCATACCTTGTGCCCTTTAAAACTCAAAAAATAGGGCCTAATTTGAAATTATAAACCGCTAGAAATGAAGAGGGGGGAAAGAGTATTTACTTGGTACAGATGATTTTCAATTCTATCGCTCATAGCTCCCACAATCGACACTTGAAGATCATGGGAAAATATGTCCAAAATGCACTATGTGAGTAAAAAAGCCAAATGGTATGGTAAAATTGGTTATTTTTACTATTAATAGAAAATGTTTACCCACTTTACATAGTTTTCGCTAATGTTTCGACCTAATGGACTAATAGTACAATGGAAGAAGTTGGTTTTGGTGGTTTTGTCCAGGGATTTTTGTGGTTTCTAGCATCATATTGCCCGTTTGTGACTTTGACAGGTATTTTTCTGTGGCAAGCATACAGGATAGGTTTCCACTCCATCTTGCATATTTGCATTATCCTATGAATGTGATCTATATGCCTTAGGTATGAACCCATTTATTAGCAACACAAAACCTTCCTACTACTATTAGAAGTGTCGTTATTGAATGGTAGAGGCTTACCAAAAATGGGTTCCCTAGTTAGAACTTTTGTGCCATATGGTTCCCATGCAGAGATTATTCCATAAAGAGAGGGAGTCCCTTATAGCTCCAATATGACTTTGCATTCAAACCTCATATTTTTACTCATAATAATTCTGACCTATACCTATGGGACTCCCACCGAGTCTTGTTTAAGCTCTTTTCTGACTCTCTCAAAAAGAGAAAGTATTTCCGAGTGAACTTGTCTCTTTCACACCTATTAATTGGATTTGAAAGGACATATATTTTTTGTAAGTTTAACCCTTTTTTGGACCGAGTAGACTAATTTTGAAAAAAGAATACTCTAGTCACTAGTGGCTAGAAGATTTCTCCTAGGTATTGTTTTATACTTTTTCGGGCCTAGGGAACTAAATTTACAAAAAATGACATTCTTTGGAGTTAAGTTGTAATTGCATCTCATTCTCTTGCTTGCAGTATTGAGCCTATTATTGGTTCCCTCTTTCTCATTACAAGCCTATTACCTCAACAATTTGCATCACAAGCCAAGCAGAGCCTTCTTTATATCCTTTGCAACTTGACACCCTATACCCTAAGAGGAAAAAATCCCCCAAGTTTCATGTCCTTCATGCACCTCCTTGCATTGAACATAGGTATGTTCCACTGTTGGAACTAGTTGCTTACTCGTGACACTCGTTTCCTCCTCTGTATCATAGCATTCATTTGTCTATGAAAAAACAAAAAATACAAGCAAGAAAATAATATTATCTCATGTTGGAAACAGTCGTGTCGGCTTTGAACAAAGAATAAACTTTTGAGTCCACTTAACATCCAAATTTTGGGTTTAGCATGACCTTAGGAAGCTGAGCTCGTTACTTAGATTTTACTCCTCCGTCTGGTTACTCTTCTACTCCTTATGGAGAGTTTGATTGGTGCCTCCTACATCAAAAAGCTTCATTATCAAATTTATGTTGTTGGAGTCCTCCATATGTCTCATGTTCTTGTTCAAAGGATGTCTATAAGACTGTGTCATCCATTTCTCAGAAATATTGGCTTTGCATGTTGGCCATACCCTCAGTGTGTCTCAAAGTTACATAAAGTTGTAGTCCTACCGTGCACCTTGGTCCTACTTTCATTATGGGTAGGTAACCTTGAACCCAACAGTCGACATCTCCTCATTGGTCACTAACTCGGTGGTTTCCCTTGTGTTCGATGACAAAAATCTATTCACACATTGGTATTTGTGCAGTGTTTTTTATGCCCTTAGCCTTATTAGTGGTTTCGTCTCCTTTGTCAACAATTTTCCTTATTGGCTACTATTCAGAGGGTCTTTTTCG